>JAQZBX010038199.1:0-23502 GCA_029593785.1 Cabassous unicinctus | reverse complement strand
CCTCCCTGCACATGGTCCCTTAGTCCCTTCTATTCAAACCTATATGTGATGCTTGAGTTTTTAGGTGTACCTCCAGAGACTGGAGCCTCTGGCCTACCTATGTGCCAGCTGTGCCTGCAATCTTGGTGCAGCTGCAACCCCTACCCTATAGCTCAATGGACTCATCCAAGTCACCTGGCAAGGAGACGACTATGGGCAAGGGCCATCCCAGGGAACGGAGGGGGCCTGCAGCTGCTGGCAGGATAATCCCATTCAGCATATCCATGGAATATAAACCTTCTCTCACTTGGAGGTGGAGTGGACATCACCATCCCAAAACCCCCAGGATTGGGGGAAGAGCTATGGACTAGAATGGACTTGGTGGTGTTCTGTCGTATATTGTGATTCAAGGAATGGAAGAAATTGTAACAGTGAGGTGGAGACAGTGGCCACTGGACATTTTTGGGGCAGGGAGGGGAGAGGCAGTTGAAATACAGGGGCTTTTTTGGGACTTGGGGGTTGTCATGAGTGGCATTGTGGCAACAGATGTAGGCCATTTTACATCAGCATATACTACGCAGAACTGTGAGGGAGAGAGGGTGATCTATGATGTGAAATGCAGTCTATGCTTGGTGGCAAAGCCCCAGGATGTGTATAACCATTGTGGGTGATGTCCCACACTGATGAAGGATGTTGGCATGGGATGTTGTGGGAGGTGTGGGAGGTGGGGAACATGGGAATCCTTGTAATTTCTGAGTAATAATTAGATAATCTAAGCACCTTTAAAATATATATATATATAAAATAACATTTATGTAAGAAAATACACATATATGCATATATATTTATATATCATTTTACAAATATTGGTATGTACTGTGAAAAATCTTGATTTTGATGAACAATAAAAAAAAAGCATAAAAAAAATTTCTATTACGTGTATGTTCCAAAATGTAAATCATAATGTAAATCATTGACCATGGTTAGTAGCAATGCTTCAATATTTGCACATCAATTTTATCAAATGTACTATCCACATGTAAAATATTATTAATAGGGGAAAGGGGGAAAAGGGGAGACTGTTTGGTATATGTGAATCCCCTATATTCTGTATATGACTTTTCTGTAACCTAAAGCTTCCTTGAAGTTAAAATGAAAAAAAGAAGACTCTGGGAATATGCAGAAGAAAAAGTCACAGTACATACAAGACAACAGATCTAACAGTGATGAAAGACATAATGTCAAAACTTATTTTTAATTTTTAAATTATTTTTATTTCAGAATTTTTAATGTTTGTATTTTAATTGTTAGTTTCAGAAACTATTATTATTTCATTTTCTTATTAATTTTATTTGGATAATTTGTTGGCTTAATTTTGAAGAAGTTTTGGATCACAGAAGTGTTATAACTCTGGCAAGGGGGGATCATTGATGCAGGGTGTTAGGGATGGGAAATGCATAAGAGGAGTTTCATCTGGGGCATATCTATCAGTCATGAATTTGTTCATGTGTTCATGGGGTATTGTCACAGTGGGTGAAGATCCACCCAATAACTGAAAGAATATGGAATTACCATCCTGGGGAGTTCTGCCACATTCTCCAATGAGACAGCAAGTAACCCCCAAGTACAGGGGCAGTCACTAGTGAAAGAGGATGGAACATTGACAGGCCCTTGCTATTGATGACTCTATGTATGAACATTTTCTTTTGAAATTGAAACAGGCTAGTATTATATGTTGCCTAAGAGTTACCTCCTGAGAGTCTCCTTGTTGCTCAGATGTGGCCTCTCTCTAAATGAAGCTCAGCATATAAATGCATTACCTTCCCACTGGCAGGGGAAATGACTCCTGGAGATGAACCTCCTTGGCACCAAGAAATCACTACCAAGTGCCAACTAGCAATGCAACTGGAAAAAGATCTTGCCCCAAAAGGGGAAGGGTAATACAAATGAGTTTCTATGGCTAAGAGACTTCAAACTACATTGGGAGGTCATTCCAGAGGTTACACTTATGCACATTTCAGCAAGATCTCATTGACTGCCACAGTAAATATCGCCTCAAATAATGGGGCTCCTTAAGACTCAGTAGACATCTAGACACTATAGGAAGGCAGACATCTCAGGTGTTTGGCACCCTGCCAGTGGTCCCTACTTTGATATTTATGCTCCCTAGTCTGACAGAGATGCACTTAGTTGTGGTCTCCCTAAGCATGGCTCTTCTGCTCCTTCTATTTGAATCAATAATTAGTACTAGAGTTGATAGGTTTATGTGCAAGAGACATACATCTTTGGGCTGTTCTTGTCCCAGTTGGGCCCCAAATCTCAACAGAGTTGCAATACCTATTCTCCAATTCATTGGGCTCACCAAGGACAATTAACAAGGTGATGACAATTAACAACAAACATCCCAAGGAACAGAGAGTATCTGCAACTTCAAGCAAGATAGTCTCATCCATCTGCCCCATGGGATCTAAGCTGCCTCTACATTAGAGTTGGAAGGGGCATCAACATCCTAGAATCCTCAAGAATGGGGAATGAAAGATGGATTAAATTAGAATTACTGTTATTCTACTATAGGCTTATTGTTATTCTAGCAATGGAAGAACTTTTATCATTGATGTGGAGGCAGTGGCCACTGGAGGTTCTGAGGTGAAGGAGAGGGAAATATAGGTGTAATATGGTGGCATTTTCAGGACATTGGAATTGTCCTGAATGATGTTGCAATGACAGATACAGGTTATTACATAGATTGGCATAACTTACAAAGTTGTGTGGGAGATATTGTAAACTATAATGTAAATTTTAATCCACAGTGGCAATACTCCAATATGTGTACATCAATTGTAACAAGTGTACCACACTAACAAAATATGTTGTTCATTTCCCATATTTTCATATGGAAAAGTGTGGGATGGATAGAGAATTCCCTATATTTTATATGTAAAATTTATGTCATCTAAGTATCTTTAAAATTTTCAATGTATAAAAAAATAAAATTAAAAAGTTAAAATATAAAGTGAGTCCCTTGGGGAGTATGTGTAGCTTATTATTTGAGCACCTGCTTCCCATTTATGAGGTCCAGGTTCAATCCGCAGTACTCTTTCTTTAAAAAACTAGAAATAAGTGAGTCTATTGTAGTCATCAAATAGATGGCTCATATTTTTTTCCTATTCTGTCATTCTATGTCTTTTGACTGAGGAGTTCAATCCATTAATATTCAATGTTATTATGGTATACTCATTACTTATCTTGTCCATTTTATCCCTTGCCTTTCTGTTTTCATATCTTACTATTTTCTGTCTTTTAACTCTTCCAGGTATCCTTATTTATTATCTTCATTATTACACTCTTCTCCAAGCTTCTCATCCTTGTCATTTCCTTTCAGACTATAACATACCCTGGAGCATCTTTTGTAGAACCAGTCTCTTGGTGACAAACTCTATTTTTATTTGTGAAGATTTTAAATATTGTTGAAGGATAGTTTTTCTGGACAAGAATTCTTGGCTTGTAGTTTCTTCTTTCAGTACCTTAAATATATTATACGTGCTGTCTTCTTACCTTTATGGTTTCTTATGAGACATCAGAAATTAGACTTACTGAGGCTCCCGTGTAAGTGATACATTGCTTTTCTCTTGCTACTCTCAGAAACCTATCTTTATATCTGGAATTTGACATTCTGAATAGTTTATATCTCAGAATAAATCTATTCAAATTTGTTCTGTTTAACTTCTGGAATATTGATATTCATATCTTTCATATAAATTGGAAAATTTTCAGTCATTATTTCTTTAAAAATTCTTTCTGTCCCTTTTCCATTCTCTTCTCCTTCTTGGATTTCTATAAAGCATATGTTTGTGTTTCACACAATCATACAATTCCCTGAAACCCATTCAATTATTCCATTCTGTTCTCTTTCTGTTCTTCTGTCTATTCCAGTTCATATGCTCTGTCATCTAATTAACTAATTCTGTCCTCATCCAAATCAATTCTGTTATTATGTGCCTTTAATGTATTTTTAAACTCATCTATTGTGTCTCTCATTTCCATAAATTCTGTACTTTTCTTTACAGATTTTGAAATCATTCTTTATGCTCACACAGTGTCATCTTAATATCCTTCACTTCATTGGTCATATTTTCCTTCAACTTCTTTAAGTGATTAAGGAGATTTGTGTGAAGCTCATTGATTAGTTGTCTTTACTCCTGTCTCTCATCTGGATTTTTGGTTTGTTCCTTTACTTGGCCATATTTTTCTGTTTCTTAGTATGTCTTGCTATTTTTTGTTGATATCTAGGCATCTGATTTTGGTGGTGATTTTAGTCTGTTGATCAATTTATTTCTCTTGCCTAGTGTTTAGTTTTGTGGTTTTTTTTTTGTTTTTTACAATTCAATGAGATTTTATTGATCATATACCAGTGAACCCACTTCCACAATCAAAATACAAAACTTCTCTGTCACTGTAAAAGCTACTTCCTCAAACCCCTTTGCAATACATACCACTCTCCACCACTGGCTGCAAACAGTGTAGATAAGTTTGCATTTCCTTAATTTTTTATATGAATGACATCATACAGTATTACTTTATTGTGTCAGGATTTTTTCACTTGGAATAATGATTTTGAGGTTCATACATGCTGTTTCATATATCAGTAGTTCATTCTTTTTTAATTCTGAAGAGTATTTTGTCTGTGTAGACCAAATTTTGTTTATTCCCTTAAATATATTTAGATTGTTTCTATGTTTTCTTATTGTGAATAAAGCTGTTATGAACAGTTATCTCTGCATAGACATGCATTCATTTTTACCTAAAGTGAGATGCTTGGTTATGGGATGGGTGTATGTTTAATTATTAAAGTGGTTGCATCATTTTATACTACCAGCATAAGGGTGTGAGAGCTCAAGTTCCTTCACATCCTCGATGATACATCAGCCATTTTAGTATCAGCATCCTTGTAATGTATAGTCAACTCTCAATGTGACTTTAATTTGCATTTTCTTTATAGCCAATGATGCTGAGCACCTTTTCAAATCTCCATTAACCATTCTTTTGTAAAATGTCTGCTCAAATCTATTTGTTCATTTTTAAATTGGGTACTTTCTCTTCTTACATTTGAATTTTGTCTTCATATATATCATGGATACAATTCCTATGGCATATAAATTTATTGCAGGTATTTTCTTCAATTCTATAGTTTGTCTTTTGAATCCATTGATTTTGTCTTTTGAAGAGCAAACATTTTAATTTTGATAAACTCAATTTTATCAAGTTTTTCTTTTATGGTTTATGCTTTCTGTGGAAAAGCTAAGAAAATTTTCTTATGCAACAATACAAAAATATTTTATCATTTGTTTTCTTCTTGATGTTTTATACTTTTAACTTTTTTATTTGGGTCTCTACTGCATTTCAAGTTAATCTTTGTCTTTAGGATGAAGTAAAGGTTGATGTTCATTTTTCCATAAGGATATATATTTGTTTCAGCAATATTATGAAATGATGTTCCTTTCCCCAGTAACTTGCTTTCACAACTTTTTGGGTAATCAATTTACCCTACAGGAGCATGTCTATTTCTGAACTATTGATCTATATGTCTACTATTCACCAAAACCATATTGTGTTTTTATTAATTTAGCTCTATAGTAAATCTTGAACTGAGGTCATATATGTCCTCCAAATTTGTTTTCTTTTTTAAAATTGTTTTAAGCATTCTAAGTCATTTGTATTTCCACATACATTTTAGACTCAGCTTAATCATCTTACCTATTTCTACCAAAAATCCTGCCAGAATTTACCTTGGGATTACACTGAATCTATAGATCAACTTGAAAGGAATCTTTATCTGAACACTATTGAGTCTTCCAATACATAAAATGATACACTTTCCTTTTTTTTAGTCTTTGCTTTCAGCATAATTCTATGGGGTTTCTTTTGAAGGCAGCTTACATTTCTTTTAAAAAAACACTTTAAAATTTGATGTTTTTTGAATGACAAATGAAAATTTTGTTCAAGAGAAAAAATATTCAGATAAACAAAGATTGAGACTATTTGACATTTACAAGTTTACAGCCCCTTTCTAAGAATATCTAAAGGATGTATTTCAGGAAAAAGAAAAAAGATTATAAGAGGAAGGTCTGAGGAGAAATAAGAAATAATGAACAAAGAAAGTGTTAAATATGGAGGTAAATGCCAACAAATATTGAATGTTAAAAATCATTATAATATCTGAAAGAATTAAAAAAAAAAATAAAGCTAAACTATACAACAAACATGGGAAGTTTTTATGGCCCAGGCCTGGAGATGGAATGTATCAGTTCTCTGTCACCTCATTGTAATTAATTATAAGGAAGGCTTGAAAAAGTAGCTTAAGACTGCATTCAAAAAGAATAGAAAATGGATTTTCAATGAACAAGCAGCAGCCTTTGCCACAGTATATAAGGAAAGATGAGGATTATTTGTGCCCAGATCTTTGAATTACATAAGAAAAGAAAAAGGATATTTATTATCATCAGTCTGTGACAAGTTAAATATGCAGCCTTAAATCTCTAGGGAGAAACAAAAATCATAGAAGTAGATATGATTTACAAAAGAAAAAATTAATTTCTGAATTAATAAAGAAAGAAGAAATAACAGAAGGATTGAGACACATAAAAATCACAAAATGAAATGATAATGGTAAATCAAAATATATTAGTAATTACAAAAATTGCTGTAAGTATTTTAAATTTAAAATGTCTCAATTTTAAAAGGAAGAAAATTGCAAACTGTGTTTTTTATATCCAGCTATGTGTTGTTTATAGGCAATATCTTTAAAATATCATACAAAGGATGTATGAAAGCAAAAAACACAAATTTATATGCTAAGGAAATATCAAACAAAGGAAAGTGTGCATAATTCCACTAACACCAAAAAAATTGTTTTTAAACCAAGAGCATTAAAAAAAAAAAGGTCAATTCAAAATTATAAAAAGTTTTATACACATGGAAGAGTTAAAAATTCCAAAATTATATGCAAATATCACCTGAATTAGTTTAATGCAAAAATAATAGAAATACAAGGAGATAAAGAAAAAAGCCTACCATCAGTGCAATGTTTCTAACAAATCTCCCCATTAATGAATAAATGAATCAGGTAACTTTTAACTATGTAGCCCAAATGAAAGTACAAATATGTTCCTAAAAGTCATAGGTCAAAACACACCCTCAAAAAATTCCAACCAAAAATATCACATAAAAAATTTCTGAAGAACTCTCCATCCTTATGGGTTTATCATGTCATTATTATTCTTACCAGGAATCCCACCATTTTAATATGCTCAAGCAGGCAAGGAAGTACAGTTACAGTGCTTGAAGTAGAATAAGTTCCACAAAGTCCTGTAATAAACAAGTCTCATAAATCTGTTTGTGAACAAAATAAAAGTGCATTTCTTACTCATACCACCATCTCCTTCATGAGTTCCTTCCACTTTGTGGCTCCATCATCCCCTAAGGCCTTGATAGCTCTTGTGGGTCTTCTGCATCCACCCAGATTTGGGGAGAAAGGAAAGGGTGGAGAATAGCAAGGGGATGGATGAGTCAGGGTTGGAAATCACATACATAACATCTGCAGGATTTTATCACTGCAGGAAAGACTGCCAATGACCATTTGACACTGTGTCCAGGAGGTAGAGGAAAGGGTTTTAAGAAAAAGCAATGAGCACCCCATGTCCCATCATCCAACTCATCATGGAGCACATGATTCTATCCTGCTCTTGAAAAATGCTTCTGGCCTGTATTATCAGCTGTAAGATAAGATTGTATGATTCCTTTCTTAAACTCTTAACTTCTTTTCCCTCTGTCTTGGATACTTTTTAGAACTCTCTGAAGAAACCAAAATGCAATAGGAGGTCAACAAGGTTAAAATTTGCTTTTTAAAAAATTAAGGCATCATCTGTATACAATAGAATGCACCTGTTTTAATGGAGAGTTCTGTAAGTTTTAACAAACACATATAGTTTTGTAACCAGCACCACAACCAAGCTACAGGAGAGTTGCATTACTGAGAAAATGCTCCACCTTTTGTAGTCAACTCCTTCTCCATCTCCAGCTGCTGAGAACAGGTTATCTATTTTCTGTTCCTTTAATTTTGTCTTTTCCAGAAGGTCATATAATGGAATTGTACAGTGTGTAGCCTTTTGATTCTGGCTGCATGCACTCAGCTTAGTGCCCTTGAGGCTCATCCACATCATTGTGTATAAACAGTTTGTTCCTTTTCATTGCTGAGTTATACCCCAGTATACATGACACCAAAAGTCCAATCCATGAAAGGAAAAATCAACAAATTGGACCTCAAAATGAAAGAGCTTCTCTTCTTTGAAAGACATTGTTGAGAGATAAAAAAGACAAATCACAGATTACGAGAAAATATTTCTAAATAATGTACCTGTTAAAGGATTGTGTTCAGAACATATAAAGAAATCTTGAAATATAATGATATTAAAAAGAAACTTAAAGGGCCAAAGACTTGAACAAGTACTGAATCAAAGAAGATATATGGATAGCAGTAAGCACATCAAAGTATGCTCAACATCATTGGTATCAGGGAAATGAAAATTAAAACTGCAATGAGGTACCCCTATACACCTACTAGAATGACTCAAGTTTTGATAACGACTCAAAAGCATGGAAAGCAATGGAACACTTACCCATTACTGATGGTAATTCAAAATAGTGTAGCCACTTTGGAAAACAGTCGGTGATTTCTTTAAAGTTCAACGTACTTAGCACACAAACCAGAAATTCTACTCCTAGCTATTTATCCAAGTGAAAACCTGTAGATGACTGCTTATAGCAGCTTTAATCACCATGAACTAAAACAACCCAAATGCTCCCCTACTGAGGAATAGACAAAGAAAAGCTAGAAAGGAAATAGCTTTTTCAACACTAAATTAGGCAATTTATGGACATATATGAAGGGCTCCAAAGTTGGTAATGGACAAGTCTACTTTATCTCATATTAAGCTGCAATCTTGGTTCTACTCTATTATTATGAATAGTTTCCTTTGTTGTTTGGTTTAATTTTCTCATTCCAATGAAGTATAGTCCTCTGCAAATGAACTGGAAAGAGAGGAGACCTCCTTTATGGCAAATATATGGGATTGAAGTATCTATTAGAACAAAAACAGTGTGAGAAAGATTTCTCCAAATAAGACAGTCATCGGGGCTCTGAATTTCAGGTATGACCTGGATTTATTGAATGCTACATGCAGTGCAGCTTCCACAGCTCACGACTCCCACAGATCTCACTCAGTCTCCCAGTGCACAGCCATTTCCCAATCATCAGGCAAAAAGTGCATCCACTGTACTTTCAGTGAAATAGACCAATGAAAACTTTTAAGACAATCATGTATGAAAATCACTTGGACTTGCAATATGCCTAGGTATGGAGTCAGGGGAAGTTGGAGGATGATGGATACCTCTAAGTTCTTGGCTATGATATGTAAAATAATTTAAGAACATGGTGATTTAGTAAGGTCAGTAGTTTATTGAGAAAATGGGAGAAGAGAACAGAAATGGAAGAAAATATCAGATTACACATCCCAAGATATAGGTGCAGGCTCCTTCAGGCAGAGAGTGAGATTTGGTTTGTGGGGTTACCTTTCAAGCTAATAATTATTCCTCCCCTTGATAATGTTTGGGGGAGGGACCCCAGCTGTTTGCTTTTCTGATTGATTATCCCACCCATCATTTCCCCAGGGGGCCCAATGTTGATGCCCCTTGAGGGTATCTGGAGCTTCCCCTTGACCCCAAATGAGATCTCATTTCAAATGTGGTTCTCATGTCCGAGTTCCCATGGGGTTCTTCTGGCAGGCTTCTTGGTCCCTCAGGGAGAACTAGTGGTTTCTTTCACAGCTCTTCCTGAATTTCTGGTTCAATTTTTTCTATAACTTTAAGTTGTCCCTCTTTAAATTATCAAAAGAAGGGCAGCTAGCCACTAATGGGGCAAAGAATAGTTCAAAGGTGACTGGGAAAGAAATGGGAGACAGACTTGGCTTTCTTCACTTTCCTGGCTGGCCATCAGATGACACATTTTGGCAAACCTTTCCACTGTGATGACTCCTTCAATTTCCATTGACTTCTGAGATTCAGAACCAGCTTATGCTAGTTAAACTCCCTGAACAGAAACCATGGTCAGACATCTGTGGCACCCTCCCTCTTTCTTGGGAGGAATGTGTCCTTTCCCCTCTCTGTTGGTTGTTTAGCTGCAAATTTTATGAAGTCTTTCACCTTGAGTGTGGGGGATGGGTGCCATTCCCAGGTGTGAAGTCAACAAATCAGTTTTCCCTTTGGCCTCTTAGTCTCTCCATCCCCAGTTCCCTTTGATGATGTGTGTGGTGCTCTCTTGGTTTGAAGGTCCCCAAAACAGCTCCCTGGGATAACCCCTACGCTTTCTCCCTACTTTGTGATAGCTGCACCTGGTTTGAGTTACTCTGATGCTGTCTTCTCAGAACTCACACCATTGATTATTGTTGCTTGGGTTTTACTTTGCCTAAAACTTTAATTTCTTATTTTTATTGTTTATCTTATGAAAGAAAAGCTTTGATATAAAACAGTTTTTAAAATTTCCTTTATTCCAGATGAATCAACGCCATTACAGAAATTCCATTACAAAAACCTTCTTGTTGAACAGGATGTCCCTTTGACATGTAGTGAGTAAATTGTCACAGTAATTTACCACAAAAAGCATAAAGTCCTAGGCCCGAAGCAGAAATAAAAATTTAGTCCAACAGAGTTAATTATTTATTGTAAAGATTTCAGGATTGTCAGATTTTGTTTTGATAAACCATGGTACAAAACTGCCAAAAAGTATACCTAACAATGCTCATTGTTCCCAGCCAACAGACCTGAAGCTTTTCTTTGCATTTGAATATGTTGGGGAAAAATACCAGAATTCAGCCAACAAAATAAATGTACTCCCCTCAGGAAGTGGAGGATGAGATGGTGGAGGTGGTGATGGCAACAGCCAAAATCTCCTGTTTGAAACTTACTCAGGTTGGGACAGAGAAATCAAGAGGATGGTTATTTCTGTGTGGAAAGTTTGATCCATTAATGAGGGTTACATGATATCCACTTGCCTTCCAGAATACTTTGTATTGCTTAGTTTTTAGTAGACAAGGACCTAAAGTTCTTTTCCCATTATTTATTGGAAGAAGGGTACAACTCCTGTGTTGAAGTCACCCTAATGGCAAAGTCTTGGTGAGAAGGGCCATCATAAAAGATATGTTGCAGCAGTGAAAAATTGATCAAAATATCTGTAATGCAATAACTAGAAATCACCCACAGGGAAATGATTTTTACAAATTGGATTTGAATAAGACCTTGCCTAATATCTAAGAAATGAAGATGACATTTGTAAAACTTAAGGAACTATTTGTTAAGTTTCTTTTGAAGAAACTTAACACAAATGGCTATTTTCAATGGAAAGTAATAGGTGGTTATAATATGTAAGGACGTTCATTAAGTGTTCAGGAGAAGTTGTATACATGCTGGAGAGCAAACTTATCTCTGCAATCCTACAAAAGGAGGAGGAAGATGTTTGAGTTACTTCATAGTTTCTCTTATTCAAGTGCTGCTGGATCCCTATATTAGGACAATTACTGTATTTCAGTGTGTGATACAGGAGTGGCTCATGGCCAGCTATCTGTTCCTGGACAGATGTAACCATTTAAAGACATCAGAAAAAGAGTTTCCCTTATTTTTGGTATTCTTGGATGCTATATGGCAATGGATAGAACAATATCCAGCTATATTTGAGTTCTATGAAAATTCCTTATTGGTCCTGTACAACAAAACTTGCATCTCATTGTTAGGCACATTGTTATTCAACTGTCCTCACCACTAGGCGAAGCAAACCACAGAGTTTGCTATAAGTGAAAATATCCAATTGAGTGATGAAAATGGTTTAAAATTCACAATGGTTTGGGACTGAACTATTCAAATTGGGACTGAACTATTCACAGCAAAGGATCACACCCTATTTAATAATGCAGTATATATTGGGAAGAGCATGCCTTATATGCAGAATGGCTCTGTGAAATCTTTTATTTAGACATAGAAAAGCTACAGCTCCACAATTAGAGGACTGCTGCTCTCCTTCAAGAAAGAACCCATCAGTGACCAAGGACTACTTTCAAGGAGAAACTCCTTAATATTAAAATGGAAACCAGAGAAGCAGATGTGCCTCAAGAAGTTAGGTGCCTGACTACTACATGGGAAGACCCAGGTTTGGTTTCTGTTGCCTCCTAAAAATGAACAAGACAGCAAGCTGATGCAATGGGCTGGCATGGTAAGCTGATGCAACAAGATGGCAATGAAATAACACAATGAAGACACACAGTGAGGATATGCATTGATAGACATAATAGGCAGGGAGCAGATGTGGCTCAAGCCATTGGGTGCCTCCCTCCCACATGCAATTTCCCAAGTTCAGTTCCTGGTGAATCCTAAAAAGAAAATGAGCACACAACAGACACAGAGAGCAGACAGCAAGGGCAAACAATGAGGAATGAGAAATAAATACATAAAATAAATCTTTAGAAAATCTGAAGCCAGAATTGTGAGAAAATGGCATTGGAAAAGGCCGGCAGGGCTCATCTCTCTCAAAAAAGCAATGGAGGAAGAGCCAAAAGCTGTCCAAGTGAACTGCTTTTGTGTCATCAGACTAGGACATTACTTCACAACTCCTAGGAAGGTAAGGGAGAGAGAGAGAAAAAGAACTCAAAGCAACAAATGTGAGTTACCAAACCCTCATGGCCTCTGGGAAGGGATCCACTCACCCACCTCCAAGATATTTAACTGGCTAAAACCCTGGTTCACTGCACCTGACTGAGAGGGGAATAAACATGCTCCTCCCTGTCAGTTGTTGCAAGGAAAAAAGAGATGGTGTTTGAGGATTTTCTTCAGTGAATTCAGCCAGCAGAGACTGTGTTCAAAGTCAGGTATGGCCAGACCAAAACACAGGAAAACTGAGATTGAAAAAAACACCTCCATTGAAAGATACACAGATGAGCACCATCTACAGGTAGGTAAGGGAATTGAATGAAAAAAAAAACTGCTTTGGTACCTTCTGTAACCTAACTCTTGGGAGAAAATCTGCACCCTATTAATGTATTCCAGGCATGATTTTGATAGCTTAAGCTGGACAATTTAAAAGACTTAGAATAAGAAGAATCAAATATCAAGTTAGATCTGTGGGGAATCAAACAATAGGCAAGAGAGAGAAACTCGTGATCAGAATAAATTCACCAACATATTAAGATGCCTAGATATCACAAAAAAAGGCAACTTTATTAGGAAACAGGAATAGATGGTCAAGCCAAAGCTACAAACCAATTATACTAAAGATATACAGGATTTAAGAAAATTAATACAGCCACAAAACTCTCCTAAATCAATTCAAAGAATTGAAAGAAAAACGACTAAAGAGATAAAAGACATATAGAAGACACTGGATGAGTATAAAGAAAAATTTCAAAGTCTGCAAAGAAAAGTAACAGTTCTTATGGGAATGGAAGACATGATGGATGAGACTAAAATATATTAAATTTTAGTTTCCAGTTTAAGCTCCCTTTTGGCTCGCTTTTGGGGCCCTACTTGGCTTTCCATGCTGTTAAAGAAAATCTGTGGATCCTCCTGAACAGATGCACAGCCTCCTTTTCCAAGAACCATTTTGGAAACAAGGACCTGCAGGCTATTTCAGCACTCCTTGAATAGGATTTCCATCCTTGGAACATAGAAAGAAGCAAGAAAATAAAATAAGAATAACAGAGTCTCAAAGAGAAATCTTAAAACACACACAGAACCACCAGCTAAATAAAACTCTAGAGCAGAGAGAAAGGCTAATCAACTGAAAATACATAAAGATAAAATGATGACTAAAGGGCAACAAAAATTACAAACCACACTGAAAAACAGGAAGACATGAACAAGTCCAATGAGCAAACTAAAAACCAGGAAGAGATGCAGAACATCAAATAACTAATCAAAGATTTCCAAACAATTATCAAGTACCAACTTCATGAAGTGAAGGAAGAGATTAAGGATATTGAGAAGACACTGGGAGAACATACTGAAGAAATTGTAAACATATGCAAAAAGAAAATGGATATGAGGGTGATCAATGATTCAATCCAAGAAATTAAAAAGATGCTGGATTCACATAACAGCAGATTTGAAGAGGCAGAAGAAAGAACTAGTGATGTGGAAGACAATACATCTGAAATCAAACAGATAGAAGAACAGATAGATAAAAAGATAGAAAAAACCCAACAGGGACCCAGAGATTTAACTGACAACACAAAATGCACAAAATATGCATTATAGGCAACCCAGAAGTGGAAGAGAAGGGAAAGGGAACAGAAAGAAAGTTGAAGAAAATAATGGCTGAAACCTTCCCAATCCTATTGAGAGAGATGGATGTACATGTCCAAGAAGCAGAGAACACCCCAAAGAGTATAAATCCCAAAAGGCCAAATCCAAGATATATATTTGTCAAACTGTCCAATGCTCAAAACAAAAAGAAAATACTCAAAGCAGCAAGAGAAAAGAGAACCATCACATACAAGGGAAGTACAATAAGATTAAGTGCTGATTTCTCATCTGAAGCCATGAGGCAAGAAGACAGTGGTATGACAAAGTCAAAGTACTAAAAGAAAAAAAACTTCCAGCCATGAATTCTCTATAGAGCAAAACTGGCATTCAAAAATGATGGAGAGTTCAAAATATTCACAAATAAACACAAATTAAGAGAGTATGCCAATAAGAAACCTGCACTTCAAGAAATAGTGAAGGAAGTTCTACAAGTTGAAAGGAAAATACAAGGGAGAGAGGGTGTAAAAACAAATAAAAAGGCAAAAAGAAAAATAAAAACAACATATGACATACATTAACCCAAAGAAAATATGGCTGAAGTAAGAAATTAATGGTGAGTAATAACACTGAATGTTACTGGAATAAATTCACCACTCAAGAGACACAGATTGGCAGAATGGATAAGGAAATATGATCCATCTACACACTGCCTACAAGAAACCAACCTTCGACCCAGGGATTCAAGGAGGCTGAAAGTGAATGGCTGGAAAGCAATTTTACAAGCAAACAATAACCAAAAAGGGCAGGAGAAGCTATCCTAATATCAGACAAAATAGGCTTTAAAGGCAAAACTATTGTAAGAGACAAAGATGGAAGCTATATATTAGTAAAATGGGCAATCTCTCAAGAAGAGAGAACAATCATAAACATTTATACACCTAATCGGGGTGCCTCAAAATAGATGAGGAAAACTCTTGAAAAACTAAATGGAGAAATAAACGCCTCTACAATTATAGTGGGGGACATTAATACACCATTATCAACATTAGACAGAACATCTAGACAGAGAACCAATAAAGAAACAAAGACTCTGAACAATATATTAGAGGACTTGGACCTAATAGACATATGCAGAACACTACACCCCAATACAACAAGATTTACATTCTTCTTGAGTGTATATGGATGATACTCCAAGATAGACCACATGCTAGGCCACAGAACAACTCTCAATGAATTCAGAAAGATTGAGATTTTACAAAGTAATTTCTCTGATCACAATGGAATGAAATTGGAAATCACTAAGGGCCAGAGAAACAGGTTAGGCACAAGGATATGGAAGTTAAACAACATACACTTAGAAAAACAGTAGGTCAAGGAGGAAACTTCAAAAGAAATCAGTAACTACCTTGAAACTAATGAAAATGACAACACAACATATCAAAACCTATGGGATGAAGTGCAAGCTGTTCCAGGAGAGAAGTTTATAGACATAAATACATATATTAAAAAAGAAGAAAGAGCTAAAATTGATGAACTAACTGCACGCTTTGAGGCATTGGGTAAACAAAAACAAACTAAACTTAAACAAGTAGAAAGAAGGAAATAACAAAGATTAGAGAAGAATTAAATAA
Organism: Cabassous unicinctus; assembly: GCA_029593785.1. Lineage (NCBI taxonomy): Eukaryota > Metazoa > Chordata > Mammalia > Cingulata > Chlamyphoridae > Cabassous > Cabassous unicinctus. The sequence continues at coordinate 7,549 of JAQZBX010038199.1, read as the reverse complement.
AGTAGTGTGTAAGAGAGCCCTAAAATTTAAACAAAACCAATACCGGGCTCTTTGAGAAGATCAATAATATTGACAAACCGTTAGGCAGACTAACAAAGAAAAAGAGAGAACAGATGCAAATACACAAAATAAGGAATGAGAAAGGGGATATCACTACTGACCCCACAGAAATAATGGGTATCATAATAGGATACTTTGAAAAATTATATGCCAACAAGAATGATAATTTAGAGGAAAAGGACAAATTTCTAGAGACCCACAAAAGCCTTCATTGATGAAAGAAGAAATTGATGAACTCAACAGTCCACTTACAAGTAAAGAGATAGACTCAGTCATCAAAAACCACATAAACAGATTGAAAGAAAAAAATCACTTGATTATCTCTATAGATGCAGAAAAAAAGCATTCGACAAAATACAGCACACTTTCCTGATAAAAACCCTGCAAAAGATAGGAATAGAAGGAAATTTTCAGAAATTGATAAAGAGGATATATGAAAAACCCAAAGCTAACATCATCTTCAAGGTGAAATTCTAAAAGCATTCCCTCTGAGATTGGGAACAAGACAAGGATGCCCACTATCACTACTCCCCTTTAACATTGTCTTAGCAGTACTTGTTTGAGAACTGAGGCAAGAAAAAGATATAAAATGCATCCAAATTGGAAAAGAAGAAGTAAAAATTTCATTATTTGCAGATGACATGATCCTATACATAGAAAGCCCTGAGAAATCTACAACAAAGCTTCTAGAACTTATAAAAGAGTCTATTAATGTCACAGAAAAAAATATCAATGGTCAAAAATTAGTAGCATTTCTGTACACCAATAACAAGCAATCTGAGAAAGAAATCAAGAAAAAAATACCATTTACAATAGTAACTAAAAGAATCAAATACCTAGGAATAAATTTAACTAAAGATGTAAAGGATTTATACACAGAAAACTACACAACACTGTTAAAGGAAATCAAAGAAGACTTAAATAAATGGAAGAATTTTCCCTGTTCATGGACAGGAAGACTAAACATCATCAAGATGTCTATCCTACCCAAACTAATCTACAGATTGAATGCAATCCCAGTAAAAATCAACACTGTATTTTTTTTAAGTAACTGGAAAAATTAACTACAAAATATATTTGGAAAGGTAAGAGGTTCAGAATCACCAAAGACATATTGAAAAAGAAAAGTGAAGTTAGAGGTATCACATTACCTGACTTTAAACATACTACAAAGGTACAGACCTCAAAACTGCATGGTATTGGCACAAGGATACACATACTGGCCAATGGAACTGAATTGAGAGTTTATATATATATCCTTGCATATACAGCCATCTGATATTGGACTAGGCCACCAAGCCCACTCAGTTGGGAGAGAATAGCCTCTTTAACAAATGGTGCTTGGAGAGCTGGATATTCATATCCAAAAGAATGAGAGAGAAATATCATCTCACACCTTATTTAAAAATCAACTCAAGATGGATCAAAGATATAAATATAAGAGCCAAAACCATAAAGACTTTGGAAGATAATGTAGGGAAGAACCTACAGTACCTTGTAATAGGAAATGATTTCATGAACTTCACACCCAAAGCATGAGCAGCAAAAGGAAAAATAGATAAATGGGATCTCCTCAAAATTAAAACTTCTGCGAATCAAAGGACGTTATTAAGAAAACAAAAAAGCAGCCTATCTAATGGGAAAAAATATTTGGCAACCATATATCAAATAGGACCCTAATATTCTGCATATATAAAGAAATCCTATACCTTGAAAATAAAAAGACAACCCATTTAAAAAATGGGCAAGTGACCTGAAAGACACTCCCCCAAGTAAGAAATACAAATGGCTAAAAAGCACATGAAAAACTGCTTGACATCGCTAGGTATTAGGGAAATGCAAATCAAAACTACAATGAGATGCGCTCTTACACCCATCAGAATGGCAGCTATTAAAAAAATATCAGACTAAGTGTTGGAGAGGATGTGGAGGAATAGGAAACCTCATCCACTGCTGGTGCGATTGTGGAATGGTCCAGCCACTGTTGAGGACAGTTTGGTAGTTCCTCAGAAAACTAAGAATAGATCTTCCATATTATCCAGCGATTCCACTGCTGGGTATACCCAGAAGAATTGAAAACAAAGACATGAACAGACATATGCACACCAATGTTCATAGTGGCATTATTCAGTATTGCCAAAAGTTGGAATCAACCCCAGTGCCCATCAACAGATGAATGGATAAGCAAAATATTGTACATACATACAATGGAATATTACTCAGCTGTAAGAAGGAATAAAGTGCTAGCACACAGAATAACATGGAGGAATCTTGAAAGCCTTATGTCGAGTGAAGCAAGCCATGTTTTGAAGGATGAACAATACATAACCTCACTGATTTGAATTAAGGAAAGTAAGCAGTCTCTAAGAACTACTGTCTGAAAGACAGATTAACAAGAGAGAGAAAGAGAAGAGAAAGTTGTGAGCAATCACCCATACAGACATAATCTATGGTAAAGAGATAGAGTATAGTTGCATATTGAAGGATAGGACAAATGGGTAGTGATATTACAGGGTTTGGTGGTGCCGGGTTGACAGGTTTATAGATTAAGAAGATTGGGTTAGAATTCCCATGATTCTCGGTGGAGAGATGGGAGAGGGACCCGTTGAACACAGGATTTGTTGGTATGAGGTTGAAAGTGTAGGAGTGGGAATGCTCTTATGGCAATATATCAAGGTAGTGTCACTGGTTTAAGGTGTAGGTTGGGGGCTCATTCAGGATGGGGCATATATGGAGTAGGCTTCTGGAAAGTGTGTGAGTGTTCATCCTGTCATAATATGTTGTGTCGGGGAGTGGAGACCCACACAGTGAGTAGGAAGGAGATGGACCCCATCTTTGAGAGGACTGATTCACTCAGAAACAGACATGTGGCTGTCTCTCAGGAGCAAGGTTGGATCCTAAGAGGGGAGGACAATCAGCATATCAAGACCTCTTTTTACATATAACTATGAATCTTGTCATCCAATGAGTCAAGATAGGGAGGCGTCATGTGCCCCAGGGGGATAGGGAGGAAAGATGAGAAAAGAACAAACAGGGAGCATGAATGGTCACGGGAAATGTTTTTCATTACCTTACAGTGATGGACACAGGACATGATAAATATCATAAAAAATTATTAAACTGTACCATCTAAATTGTAAACTATACTGTAAACCATTGACAATGTTCAGTAGCTATGTTTCACTATATATATATAATAGTTATGAAAATGCTACAATCCATATACAAAAAGTTTTAATACCGGGTGAGGGAAGGGGAAGAGGTTGGGTATATGAGAGTCTCTAGTATTCTGTGTGTGACTTTGCTGTGACCTAAAAGTTCTTTGAATATTAAATGGAAATTTGGGAGACACTGGGGAGTGAGAAGGGGAAGGTGCCATGGCACAGACTGGACACCTGAAAATTTAGTGATAAAAGGAAAAATGTTAAAAAAATTTTTTTTTTAATTTTTTGTTTATCCCACTTTTTGAATATCCCAATACTTTAATTTAATTTTTTTATTTTTAGTGTTTTTCTTTTTAAGTTTCCATGTATTTTATCTCTTATATTTAAACATTATTATTTCATTTTCCTATTTATTGTATTTGGCTATTATATGGGCTTCATCTTCAGGGAATGTTTAGATCACAGAAGTGTTACAATCAGGTCAAGAAGATCATTGGTGGGTGTTGTCTGGGATCGGGGTTTCATGGGAGGAAGATCACCTGAATATACGTGAAAGATATAAAAAATTATTCAAATGATCAAGGGGTTGGGCATGGTCACAGTGGGAGGAGAATCATTCAATAAATGAGAGAATACTGAATTCCCATCCCGGAGAGCTATGCCATATTCTCCAAGAGAGAAGAAGCAGTCTCCTGAGTACAGGGGCAGTGTCCGGCAAAGGAGGGTCATCCACTAATGGGTTCTTGTAATTGATGACTAACCTTACAAGTCTTTGCTCTTATAATGGAAACTTAGTTTACTGTTATGTGGTGCCTAAGGGTTGCCACCTGAGAGCCTCCTTGTTGCTCAAAGGTGGCCTCTCTCTAAGCCAAACTTGGCATATGAATGCATTACCTTCCCCCCAGCATGGGACATGACTCCCAGGGATGAGCCTCCCTGGAAACAAGGGATTAATACCAAGTGCCAACTGGCAATATGATTAGAAAAAGACCTTGAATAAAAGGGGGAAAAGATAAAAACATATGAGTTCATTTGTCTAATAGACTTCAAAGAGAGTCAGGAGGTCATCCCAGAGGTAACACTTATGCACACCTCAGTAGGATCTCATAGAACACCAACATGGATATAACCCTACACAGAGGGGCTTCTGTGGGCTCTGGAGACACCCAGGTCCTTTATAAGGGGGGGATAGCTCCAGAGACTGATGCCTTATCAGTGGGCTCTACTTTGGAATCTGTGCTCCTGAGAGTGACAGAGTTGGACTCAAATAAGTCCTCCCTGCACATGGTCCATCAGTCCCTTTTATTCAAGTCTATAGGTGGTGCTGGAGTTTGTAGGTGTATTTCCAGAGACTGGAACCTTTGGCCTGCCATTGTGCCAGCTGTGCTTGGAATCTCAGTGGAGCTGCAACTCCTACTGTACAGCTCAATGTACTCACCCAGGACCCTGGCAGGAAGATGATGATGGACAACAGCCATCCCAGGGAATGGAGAGTGTCTGCAGCTTCAGGCAGGATAATCCCATCCACTATATCCATGGGATATAAACCCCATCTCATTTGGAGGTGGAGTGGTCATCACCATCACAGACTCCTCAGGATTGTGGGAAGAGCTATGAACTAGAGTGGACTTACTGGTATTCTGTTGCAGATATATTGTGATTCAAGCAATGGAAGAAAATACAACATTGAGGTGGATGCTTTTGGGACAGGGAGAGGGAAAAACAGTTGTTATACAGGGGCTTTTTTGGGACTTGGGAATTATCCTGAATGACATTACAACAATAGATATAGGCCATTTTACATCAGCATATAACATGTAGAACTGTGTGGGAAAGAGTATGGACTACAATGTGAACTATGGTTCATGCTTAATGGCAAAGCCCCAGGAAGTGTATAACCATTGCATGTGATGTGCCACATTAATGAAGGATGTTTATGTTGGAGGTTATGGGTGGTGTGGGAGGTGGGAAACACGAAAATCCCTGTAGTTCTTGTGTAACATTTATGTAATCTAAGCATCTTTTAAAGTATTAAAAAATTTTTAAAAAAATAGAAAAAAGAGACCTATGGTATCTATATTAATGTCAGATAAAAATACTGTAAATCAAAAGCAGTAATCTGGAGAAGCACTCATGGTCCTTCTCTAAGATAGACCATATGTTGGGTTCCAAGACAAATCTGAATAAATTTACAAAGATTGAAATTAAACAAAAAACTTTGATTATAGCAGAATGAAGATGGAAATTGATAATGAATGGAAAAATGGAAAATTCATAAATATATGGAGATTAACCAACAAACTCTTAAATAATTGGTGGGTCAAAGAAGAAATTGCAAGAGAATTTAGCAAAGTCTTGAGATGAAGGAAAATTAGGACACAACATATCAAAACCTGAGGGACACCTTAAAGGCCATGCAGAGATGGAAATAAATAGTCCTCAATGCTTACATTAAAAAAGGAGAAAGAGCTAAAATTGCACTCCTGGAGGAAATAGAAAAAGAACAGCAAACTAATCCCAAACCAACCCAAAGGAAAGAAGTAAACCTCAGAGCAAAAATAAATGGAATTGAGGAAAAAATAGAGAGACTCAACAAAACCAAGTTGGTTCTTTGAGAAGATCAACAAAATTGGAAAACACTTAGCTAGACTGACAAAGAAAGAGTGAGAAGAAGCAAATAAAAAATCACAAATGAAAGGAAGGGCATTTCCACTAATTTTGCAGAATTAACAGTGTTCACAAGAGGATTCTATGATCACCTGTAGGTCAAAAAACTAGACAATGTAGATGAGATGGACAATTTCCAGAAAAACACGAACCACTTACACTGACCCTAGAAAACATAGAAGATCTCAATACACCAATCACAAGTTAAGAGATTGAAACAATCATCATAAACCTCCGAAAGATGAAAAGCCTGGTTCCAGATGGCTTCCCAGTGAATTCTACCAATCATTCAAAGATGATCTGACATCAATCTTGCTCAAACTCTTCCAAAAATTGAATAGTAAAGAACACTACCAAACTCATTCTATGAAGCCAACAACTCCTTAATACCAAGAACAGACAAAGATACTATGAAAAAAGAAATTTACAGACAAATGTCTCTAGAGAATATAGATGAAAAATTCTCAACAAAATACTTGCAAACTGAATAAAAAAGCACATTAAAAGAATTATACACCATGTTCAAGTGGGTTTTATCCCAGTTATGCAAGGGTGGTTCAACAAAATAAAATTAAATAGTGTAATAAAACAAATTGATAAGTTGCAGAAGAAAAATCCACATGAGCCCCTCAATTGATGCAGAAAATGAATTTGACAAAATATGGCACCCTCTCTTGATTAAAACCTTCCAAAAGTTATGAATAAAAGGAAGCTTTCTCTATATGGTAAAATGCATATATGAAAAATCTACAGCTAGCATTGTATTCAATGGTGAAAGACTGAAACCTTTCCTACTGAGATGAGGAACAAGACAAGGATGCCCACTGTCATCATTATTTTTCAATATTGTGTTAGAATTATTAGCTAGAGCAATTAGGTCAGATAAAGAAATAAATGGCACCCAAATAGAAAAGGAAGAAGTAAAACTTTCACAATTCTCTAATGATATGATCCTATATCTAGAAAATCCTGAAACATCCACAACAAAGTTATGAGAACTAATAGATGAGTTCAGCAAAGTGGCAGGTTACAAGATTAATATGCTAAAATCAATAGCAATTTTATACACTACTGATGTGCAATCTGAAGAGGAAATCAGGAGGGAAATCCACTTATACTAGTGAGTAAAACAATAAAATAATATGTTTAGGAATAAATATAACTAAGGATAAAAAGGACCAATATTCAGAAAACTACAAAACATTGCTAAAAGAAACCAAGGAAGATTTAAATAAATGGAAAAGCATTCCATGTTTGTGGATTAGAAAACCATACATCATTAAGATGTCAATTCTACCCAAACTGATTTACAGATTCAATGGGATCTCAATGAAAATCTCAACAGCCTTTTTTCAGAAATCAAAAAGCCAATTGTCAAAATTATTTGGAAGGTAAAGTTCCCAGTATAGCCAAAATTATTTTTAAAAATAAGCATGAAGTTGGAGAGCTCTCATTTCGTGACTTAAAGCATTTTACTTTGGTAAAGTAGTAAAAATAGCACGGTACTGGCATAAAGAGATAAGGTGACCAATAGAACCAAATTGAGATCTCAGAAATAGACTCTCATATCTATAGTCAAGTGAATTTTTACAAGGTTGTTAAGCCCACCAATCTGAGCCAGAACAGTCTATTCAAGAAATGGCCCTGGCAGAACTGGA
>JAQZBX010038198.1:0-23503 GCA_029593785.1 Cabassous unicinctus | reverse complement strand
CCAGTGGCCACTGGCTCCACCTCAATGTTGTAATTTCTGCCATTGCTTGAATCACAACATGTCTACAACAGAATACAAGTAAGTCCACTCTAGTCCATACCTCTTCCCCCAATCCTGAGGCTTTTCTGATGGTGATGTCCACTCCACCTCCAAGTGAGAGGGGGCTTATATCCCATGGATAAGATGGGTGGGATTATCCAGCCTGCAGCTGCAGACTCTCTCCATTCCCTGGGATAGCTGTTTTCCATCATTATCTCCTCAGGTGACTTGGGTGAGTCCATTGAGCTGTAGAGTAGGAGTTGCAGCTCCAACAAGTTTCAAGGCACAGCTGGCCCATGGGCAGGTCACAGGCTCCAGTCTCTGGAAGTACACCTACAAACTCCAGCATCACATATAGGTTTGAATAGAAGGGACAGATGGACCATGTGCAGGGAGGACTTATTTGAGTTCAACTCTGTCACTCTCAGGAACACAGATTCCAAAGTAGAGCCCACTGATAAGGCATCAATCTCTAGAGTTATCCCCCCTTATATAGGACCTAGGTATCTCCAGAGCCATAAGGAGCCCCTCATTGTGGGGTGATAGCCACTTTGGTGTTCTATAAGATCCTACTGAGTTGTGTGTATGCGTTAACTCTGGGATGACCTCCTGACTCTCTTTGACGTCTCTTATCCATATGAACTCATTTGTCTTTACCATTTCTGCCTTTTATTCAAGGTCTTTTCCGAGTCATATTTCCAGATGGCATATGGTATTAATCTCATCAATTAGGAGGGTCATCCCCGGGAATCATGTCCCACTCGGGGGGGAAGGTAATGCATTCATATGCTGAGTTTTGCTTAGAGAGAAGCCACATTTGAGCAGCAAGGAAGATCTCAAGTGGCAAACCTTAGGCACCTCATGACAGTAGGCCAAGTTTCAATTACAAGACAAAGCCTCATAATGCTAGTCATCAATAACAAGAACCCATTAGTGGACCCTCCTCCTTTGCCAGACACTGCCCCTGCACTCAGGGGACAGTTGCTGCTCCCTTGGAGAATGTGGCAGAGCTCTCCAGGCTGGAAATTCAGTATTCCCTCATTTATTGAGTGATTCTTCACACACCATGGCCATGCCCTACCCCTTGAACCTTTGAACAATTTTATATATCTTTCATGTATATTCATATGAACTTCCTCCCATGAAACCCCCATCCCAGACAACACCCACCAATGATCCTCTCATGCCCCCATTGTTACACTTCTGTGATCTAAACATTCCTTGAAGATGAAGCCCATATAATAACCAAATACAATTAATAGGAAAATGAAATATTAATGATAAGCTTAAATGTAAGAGATAAAATACATGGAAACTAAAAAAAAAAATCCCACTAAAGTAAAATAAAATTAATGGATTGGGACATTCAAAAATTGTGAAAAAAAAATTTTAAGTCATAATTCCTTTTATCACTGCATTATCAGGTGTCCAGTCTGTACTGTGGCACCCTCCCCCCTCACTCCCCAGTTTCTCCCAAATTGTCATTTAATTTTCAAACAAGATTTAGGTCACAGCAAAGTCACACACACAATACTAGAGACTCTCATATACCCAACCTCCTCCCCCTTTCCTCACCCCATATTAAAACGTTTTTGTATGTGGATGGTAGCATTGTTATAACTGTTAAACAGATAATGAAACATAGCTAATAAACATTGTCAATGGTTTACAGTATAGTTTACAATTTAGATGGTACGGTTTAAGAATTTTAGATGATATTTACCATGTCCTGTGTCCATCACTGTAAGGTAATGAAAAACATGTATCCTGACCACTAAATAACCCTTGTTTTATCTATACTGTTCCTTCCTCCACATCCCCCTGGGACACATGACACCCCCCTGTCTTGACTCATTGGATAACAAGATTCATAGTTATATGCTACAAGAGGTCTTGACACCCTGATTTTCCTTCTCTATTAGGATCCACCCTTGCTCCTAAGAGACACCGACCTGTCTGTTTTTGGGTGAATTAGTCCTCCCAAAGATGGGGGTCATTCTCCTTCCCACTAACTTGTGGGTTTTCACTCCCGGACACAACACATTATGACACGATGAACACTATCACGCTTCCCAGAAGCCTACTCCAGATGTGCCCCGTCCTGAATGCACCCCCAACTTACACCTTAAACCAGTGACACTACCTTGTTATATTGCCGTAAGAGCATTCCCACTCCTCCACTTTCAACCTCATACCCACAAGTCCCTTGTTCACCTGGTCTGTCTCCCATCTCTCTCCCCAGTATCCTGGGTATTCTAACCCACCCTTCCTAATCTACCCACCTGTCAACCCTGACTACCAAACACAGTAATATCACAACCCACCTGTCCTATGCTTCAATATGCAACTATACTCTATCTCTTTTACCATAGATTATGTCCGTATGGGTGATGGCTCACAACTTTCTCTTCTCTCTCTCTCTCCCTTGTTAACCTATCTTTTATACAATGGTTCTCAGAGACTGCTCACTTTCCTCAATTCAAATCAGTGAGGTGCTGTACTGTTCATCCTTCAATGCCTGGCTTGTGTCACTCAACATAAGGTCTTCAAGATTCATCCATGTTATTCTGTGTGTTAGCACTTTATTCCTTCTTACAGCTGAGTAATATTCCATTATATGTATGTACCAAATTTTGTTTATTCATTCATCTGTTGAATGGCAACGGGGCTGATTCCATCTTTTGGCAATTGTGAATAATCTCGCTATGAACATTGGGGTGCATATATCTGTTCGTGTTTTTGCTTTCAATTCATCTGGGTATATACCCAGCAGTGGAATTGCTCCATCATATGGAAGATCCATTGTTAGTTTTCTGAGGAACTGCCAAAATGTCCTCCATAGTGGCTGGACCATTCCACAATCCCACCAGCAGTGGATGAGGTTCCTATTCCTCCACATCCCTTCCAACATTTGTAGTCTGTTGTGTTTTTAATAGCTGCCATTCTGATAGGTGTAAGATGGTATCTCACTGTAGTTTTGATTTGCATTTTCTTAATAGCTAGTGATGTTGAGCATTTTCCCATGTGTTTTTCAGCCATTTGTAATTCTTCCTTGAAGAAGTGTCTTTCCAGGTCACTTATCCATTTTTTAATAGGGTTGTTTGTCTTTATTTTTGAGGTGTAGGGTTTCTTTATATATGCAGGATATTATGCTCCTATCAGATATATGTTTGCCAAATATTTTTTCCCATTGGGTAGGCTGCCTTTTTATTTACTTCATAATGTCCTTTGAGGTGCAGAAGTTTTTAACTTTGTGGAGATCCCATTTATCCATTTTTTCTTTCGCTTCTCATGCTTTGGGTGTGAACTTCATGAAACCATTTCCTAATACAAGGTCCTGTAGATGCTTCCCTACATTATCTTACGAGGTCTTTATGGTTTTGGCTCTTATATTGAGATCTTTGATCCATCTTGAGTTGATTTTTGTATAAGGTGTGAGATGGAATTCCTTTCTCATTCTTTTGGCTATGGATATCCAATTCTCCAAGCAGCACTTGTTATAAAGGCCATTCTCTCCTAATTGAGGGGCTTGGTGGTGATGTCGAATATCAGATGACTGTATATGCAAGGATCTATATCAGAACTAACAATTTGGTTCCATTTGTTAGTATGTCTATCCTTGCGCCAAACCATGAAGTTTTGAACACTGTAGCTTTGCAGTATGTTTTAAAGTCAGGTAGTGTGATACGTCCAACTTCATTTTTCTTTTTCAATATGTCTTTGGTGATACGGGGCCTCTTATCTTTCCAAATATATTTTGTCATTAATTTTTCCCATTCCTTAAAAAACACAGTGTTGATTTTTATTAGGATTGCATTAAATCTGTAGATTAGTTTGGGTAGGATAGACATCTTGATGAAGTTTAGACTTCCTATCCATGAACAGGGGACATTCTTCTATTTATTTAAGTCTTCTTTGATTTCCTTTAACAGTGTTGTGTAGATTTCTGTATGTAAGTCCTTTACATCGTTAGTTTAATTTATTCCTGGGTATTTGATTCTTTTAGTTATTATTGTAAATGATATGTTTTTCTTGATTTCCTCCTCAGATTGCTCATTATTGGTGTACAGAAATGCTACTAATTTTTGAGTATTGATCTTATAGCCTGCAACATTACTGAACTCCTTTAGAACTTCTAGAAGCTTTGTTGTACATTTCTCAGGGTATTCTATGTATAGGATATGTCATCTGCAAATAATGAAAATTTTACTTCTTCTCCAATTTGGATGACTTTTATAACATTTTCATGCCTCAGTGCTCCAACAAGTACTTCTACAACAATGTTATATAGATGTGGTGATAGTGGGCATCCTTGTCTTGTTCTCGATCTCAGAGGTAAGGCTTTTAGGATTTCATTGAAGATGATGTTAGTTTTGGGTTTTTCATATATACTCTTTCTCATATTCTGAAAGTTTCCTTCTATTCCTAACTTTTGCAGTGTTTTTATCAGGAAAGAGTGCTGCATTTTGTCGAATGCTTTTTCTGCATCTATAGAGATGATCATGTGATTTTTTTCTTTCAATCTGTTTATGTGGTGTATTACATTGATTGATTTTCTTATATTGAACCATCCTTGCATACTCGGGATGAAACTCACTTTGTCATGTTGTATAATTCTTTTGACATGTTGTTGAATGCGATTACCAAGAATTTTGTTGAGGATTTTAGCATCTAGGTTCATTAGAGAAATTGGACTGTAATTTTCCTTGCTTGTGGTATCTCTGTTTGGCTTTGGTATTAGGGTAATGTTGGCATCATAGAATGAGTTAGGCAATATTTCTTCTACTTCTATTTTTTGGAAGAGCTTAAGCAAAATTGGTGTTACCTCTTTCCAGAATGTTTGGTAGAATTCAACTCTGAAGCCATCTGGTCCTGGGCTCTCCTTAGTTGGGAGGTTTTTGATGACTGAGTCTATCTCTTTACTTGTAATTGGATTGTTGAGTTCATCAATTTCTTCTTTCATCAATGCAGCTCTTTGTGAGTTTCTAGGAATTTGCCCATTTCCTCTAAAATATCATTCTTGTTGGGATATAATTTTTCAAAGTATCCTCTTATGATGCTCTTTATTTCTGTGGGGTCAGTAGTGATATCTCCTTTCTCATTCCTTATTTTGTGTATTTGCATCTGTTATCTCTTTTTCTTTGTTACTCTGTCTAAAGGTTTGTCAATTTTATTGATCTTCTCCAAGAACCAGTTTTTGATTTTGTTTATGCTGTGTTGACTTTTTCATTTGTTTCAAGGTAGTTACTGATTTCTTTTGGGATTTCCTCCTTGACCCCCTCTTTGTCTAAGAGTGTATTGTTTAACATCCATATCTTTGTGCTTAATCTGTTTCTCTGGACCTTAGTGATTTCCAATTTCACTTCATTGGTGTCAGAGAGATTACTTAGTATAATCACAGTCTTTCTGAATTCATTGAGAATTGTTTTGTGGCCTAGCATTTGGCCTATCCTGGACCGAGATCCATGTGCACTCAAGAAGAATGTAAATCCAGCTTTATTTGGGTTTAGTGTTCTGTATATGTCTATTAGGTCCTGGTCTTCTAATGTATGGTTCAGAGTCCTTGTTTTTTTTATTGATTCTCTGTCTAGAGGTTCTGTCTAATGGTAATAATGGTGTTAAAGACCCCCACTTTAACTGTAGAGGTATTTATTTCTCCACCTGGTTTTCCAAATTTTGCCTCATGTATTTTGAGGCACCCTAATTAGGTGCATAAATGTTTATAGTTGTTCTCTCTTTTTGAGAGATTACCCCTTTCACTAATATATAGTGTCCATCTTTGTCTCTTAAAATAATTTTGCATTTAAAGTCTATTTTGTCTGATATTAGGATACCTACTCCTGCTGTTTTTTTGTTGTTCTTTTTGTTGTTGTTGTTGTTGTTGTTTGCTTGTAAAATTGTTTCCCAGTCATTCACTTTCCAACTCCTTGAATCCCTGGGTCGAATGTGGGTTTCTTGTAGACAGCATATAGATGGATCATATTTCCTTATCCATTCTGTCAATCTGTGTCTCTTGAGTGGTGAATTTAATCCATTAACAGTCAGTGTTATTACTCACAATGAATTTCTTACTTTGGCCATATTTTCTTTCGGTTAATGTATGTCATATATTGTTTTCATTTCTGTTTTTGTCTTTTTAGTTGTTTTTAAACTCTCCTCCAAAACTCTCTCCCTTGTTTTTTCTTTTCAACTTGTAGAACTTACTTTAATATTTCTGGAAGTGCTGGTTTCTTATTGGCATACTCCTTGAATTTCTGTTTATCTGTAAATATTTTGAACTCTCCTTTATTTTTGAATGCTAGTTTTGCTGGATAGAGAATTTGTGCCTGAAATTTTTTTCTTTTAGAACTTTGACTATATCATACCACTGTCTTCTTGCCTCCATGGTTTCAGATGAGAAATCAGCACTTAATCTTATTGTGCTTCCCTTATATGTGATGTTTCCCTTTTCTCTTGCTGTCTTGAGTATTTTCTCTTTGTCTTGAGCATTGGACATTTTTGCAATTATATGTCTTGGAGTTGGCCTGTTGGAATTTATACTCTTTGGGGTCTCTGTGCTTCCTAGACTTGTACATCCATCTCTCTCAATAGGGTTGGGATGTTTTCAGCCACTATTTCCTTCAACACTTCTTCTGTTCCCTTTCCCTTCTCTTCTCCTACTGGGATGCCTATAATGTGTATGTTTGTGTATTTTGTGTTGTCGGTTAAATCCCTGAGTCCCTGATGGATTTTTTCTCTTTTTATCTATATGTTCTATGATGTGTTTGATTTCAGATATATTGTCTTCCACATCACTAATTCTTTCTTCTGCCTATTCAAATCTGCTCTTATGTGAATCCAGAGTCTTTTTGATTTCTTGGATTGTGCCATTGATCACTATTGTATCCGTTATCTTTTTATGTATGCTTACCATTTCTTCAGTATGTTCTCCCAGTGTCTTCTTAATATCCTTATTCTCTTCCTTCACTTCATTAAGTTGGTCTGTGATATTTGTTTGGGAAACTTTGATTAGTTGTTCAATGTTCTGCATCTCTTCCTGGTTTTTAGTTTGTTCATTGGACTGGTCTATGTTTTCCTGTTTCTCAATGTGGTTGGTAATTAATTTTCCCCTCTAGTCAACATTTTATCTTGATGGGTTTATTCAGTTGATTAGCTTCAATCTCTGTTCTAGAGTTTTATTTAGCTGGTTGTTCTGTGTGTGTTTTAAGTTTTCTCTTTAAGACTTTGTTCTCTGATTTTGTTTCCTTGTGTCTTTCTATGTTCCCTTGAAGGCAAAATATTAGGGCCAGAGGAATCAAAAGAGGTGAGAAAGGAAGAAGGATAATTGTAGTATTGATAAAAGTTTGAAGAAGGGTGGTATAAGAGTTATTAAAATGAATATTTAACTCATGTAGGCAGTGTAGAGTAGTAGGAAAAAATGTGGAGTACCTACAATGCACTGGGAAACCAAATAGAGGAAATATATATATAATGATTTATAAGGCTATAAAAATGAGGAGAGAGAGAAAGTGTAAAGAAAGGGTTGAAAGGAAAAAGTTTAAAATAATAAAAAAAGAAGTAAACAAAATAGATAGAATAGAAATTGACACCCTTAAGTTGTGGGCTAATGAAAAAATGTGGTATGTAAGAACCACAACAGAAAGCAGAAGGCAGAAAGATGAAGGAAGGAAAAGAGATAGCATTGGGAGACAAAATCAATATGGACAGAGAATGGGAAATCACAGAAGAAGAAGCACAGCAAAGAAGAGACAAGCTAGCAGCATGAATCTC
Source organism: Cabassous unicinctus (assembly GCA_029593785.1). Classification (NCBI taxonomy): domain Eukaryota; kingdom Metazoa; phylum Chordata; class Mammalia; order Cingulata; family Chlamyphoridae; genus Cabassous; species Cabassous unicinctus. Next base: position 15,694 of record JAQZBX010038198.1, on the reverse strand, counting down.
TCCAGAGAAATCTTCTTCACCATCCAGCTCCCTCCAGATCGATGACCCTAAGTTTCTCACTCTTTGTGCCCCCAGCACAGACCCTCCCAGGCAGGACCCTGTTCCCAATCAGCCATCCTCAGAGAGCGAGTCAGTGAGTGCCCTGCTAAACCGATGCCATCTTCCCTGGAGCCTCCAATACTTTTTTATTTCTGTGAGGTAAGTACTAATGACACCAATTTCATTTCAGATTTTAGTTATTTGTGTCCTCTCACTTTTTTCCTTTGTCAATCTAGCTAAAGATTTTTCAATTTATTCAACTTTTCTTAGAACCAACTTTGGGTGTCATTGATTTTCTGTATTGTTTTATATTCTGTATTTCATTGTTCACTGTGCTAATCATTCCTTTTCCATCCCACCCCCTACCTGCACCATTCACTGGCATAAAAGGCCTAAGAAGACCTTTGATCAGGCTGTCCATGCATAGAGAAGAAAAGCACATATCAGTGAGGAAAATCTGAAAAACCTTGAAAAATGAGAGTGGTGAACTTTCATGTTTCTTTTCAGAGGAATTTCTACTTCCCTGGAATGTGGATTTGAGGTGGGCAGCAGCCATGTTTCCCTGTTCTTAGGATACTTCTCCAGGAGAAATGCAGAACTGGTGATGGAGAAATGCCTTAGGGGCTAGAAGCCTCTCTGAGAACCAGCAAAGACTAGTTCATCCCATGGCCCTCTTCCTAAATATTAAGATGAAGTTCAGAGGGACAGGCACCAATTGCCCTTCTGGGTTCTAAAAGAAATGTCAGGGTAATTGCCACCTTGTTCTAGACTTTCTCATGAATTGGGTAAGAATGCTGGCTGGAAGGCTCCTAGGAAGTGTCCTTGGCCCTGTCAAAGGGGAAAGGCATATCCAACTCAGAAGCTACTCCCGGCCAAGACAGCCCCAGCAACACCAGGGAGTATTAAATCACTTCTAGGAAGTCACTGTAAGAAGCAGAACCCCTGAGCCTTGTTCAAACCAGAGCCCACCTCACTTGCCCAGGTCTGAGGGTGCATCACAATGAATTTTCAGCTGAAACCATCGCTCCTGGACTTATCATTCTAGGTTTGGGGATCTTTTTCTGGTCAGACCCATCTGCCACCTTCTCCCCTCCCACCTGATATACCCCACCCATTCAATCAGAATTCACCCCTGCCCCATCTGACACTAGGGCCACCCACCCCTCTCTGGATTCAGACCCACTTCAAAGCCTGAAACCTGGAAGCCAGGAGGACAAGGGAAGTGACCGAAATCTCTAAAGAGCTGGGCTGTTGGGAAAGCATACTCACTGACCCCAACAGCATCCAGGAGAGGAGGCCAGACCTGTCACCACATGTGCATGGACCAAGCCTGTTATGGGCATCAGGATGACCAACAGGCTGTTGAGTTCTGCATCCCCATGGCATGGTAGTACTGACTGAAGATTTTGCTCCCTTGTTCACCCCTGGCCTGGCAGCTTTTGAGGGTCAAGTAGGTCCTGGGGTTCCTAGGTGGCAATTTGAGGTGGAGCAGGCTGAAGAAGCAGAAGTCTTGGCCAAGCTGGGATGTCCCAATCAGGGGGCTCTGTGAAGGTGCAAGTGTCCAAGGATTTGAAGGGGTGACCCTGAGAGGGTGACTGCATGGATGGTTTCTGCTGCTTTCCTCCTTCAGGCAAAGTCAGAGGACCTGCTGTATGTGTGGGTCTGTGTGTGTGTGTGCAATCATTGTTCCTTTGAAAATCATATTATTGTTTTCATCTGAAGCTTTGAAACTTTTGTTTTTGGTCCTCTTTTAATCTCCTCTTCTAATTGTATTTATGGTTTCTTTTGTCATTAGCTTTTGTTATTGTTAAGCCAGTAAAAGGAATTTATTTGGGAACTGGGGGAAAGAACAGAGCTTGCTGAGAAATGGGAGAGAAATATGGAAACACACACCCTCTAGGCAGAGAGAGAGTGTGCTCTGCTTCATGTGGTTACCGTTTAAACTGCTAATTATTCCAATCCTTTGCTAATTTTAAGGGGATGGGCCCCAGCAGTTATTGGTTACCACACCTTTGGTGGGGGTCAATGGTGAGACCTGTTTGAATATCCAGGGCCAAGGAGAGGTCCCAGAAAGAGAAACTGGGGGCTCAAGTTTACACTCAAGTTCCCAGCAAGATCTTGCAGACATGTTGTCTGCTGGCCATGCATTCTGTCATCCACGTTGTCTATTGGCCATGTGCCTGCTGGCCATGTGGTCTGCCAATCATGCAGTCTGCCTACCATGTTGTGGCTCATCTTCTCTCTTTCCCTGTACTAACCTGCCTCAACTACCCTCACAGAGAATACATATCCTTATTCTTAAGTGGGTGCTAAGGATTGATGATCATTCTTCTGTAGTTACTTCCTGCTGGTTAGGGGAGTAGTCTCTGCCTGACAAGGAGTAAACCTCTCTGGCCAGTCTATTGAAGCCAAGGAAAGACAGGTCTTATACTGTGGTTGGAACTGGCTGAAATCCCCAAGTTTCTATCTTGTTTTGAAAGGTGCTGATTCTAGAAGAAATAAATTTAGTTAGAATTTTGAAGATACATGCCCCCACTAAAAGGGTAAAGAAGATGGTGATATGGGGGCCAAAAAAGGGGTCAGCTATGGCATACTGGACCATGAGAATGAGAAAGTCCAGGTGTTTTCACAGGCTGTGTTGTGGCTGTTGCGATGAGAAACCCAAAACAGAATTCGGATAGAGCGGAGGAACCAGGCTTTATTACGCATGTGGGCCCAGAGGAAAGTTCAGTTTCCAAATTCTGGGCCCCCAGCCCCAGTTTTCTGGAGGTTTTATTAGGTTCTGCAGGCTCCCTTTCATTGGCTCGTGGGTTGGCGGGTGGAATTTTTCCATTACCTTAGGCATCTAAGCAAGCATGTTACAGAAGCAGAACTGCAAGTTATGAAACCAAGCAGGCAGGGTTACAGAGCCAGAAGTGCAGGTTTCAATTCTAAGGTGGGAGATTCTTGTCAGAAAAGGGGGAGGGGGAGGGCTGCAGTGACTTTTCCTTATCATTTCCCCCCTTTGATGCCCTTATAATTCCCGTAGGGCATCATCTGTACTCAGGGGACTGTATCACCTTAGGGCTAGAATCTTGGTGGTATTTATATGTGATATCATTGTTTCAATGAACCTGATGAGTGCCTTTATCAGGCATGGGCCAAAGATGGCCACTATGAGCAAGATAGCCAGGGGCAGAAGCCAAAAGGTCCACTGTCTGAGGTTACAGCCCCAAAACTCATTTAAGTGATTTTTCCTCTTTTGGATTTGATCTCTAATTTCTTTCACTTTGGTAGTGACTATTCCTGTCTCATTAACATAATAACAGCACTCTTCCCCCAGGAAGATACACGTCCCCCCTTTCCTCACAAACTGAGGCTTCAGATAACTTATAACATTCTGCCAGTACATAGGTATGGTGGGTAAAGGAAGAGGAGGGTTAGTATTTCCCTGTAAGCTGTTTCAACCTATCCGTTGCTGAGACAGGGACAGTCTTGTAACAACTGGAGCAGGGCTGGGAACTGGCCTCAGCCCTGAAGGAGAATATGAAAACCAGCCTAAGGCACAGAAACATCTTACTATGCACCAGTATGCTATAGCAATTAGGGTTCTATTCACAACAGTCCAGGCCGCGGGGGCCACAGCCCTGAGTCCAATTCCAAACACCAAGGTGATCAGGCAACACAAACACAGGCCCTACCAGGAGCAGAGGTTCATTCAGCTGGCATTCAGCGAGGTTGGTGCTCCAGGATCTCAGATGATTTGCACTCTCAGGGGGTGGTCAGGTACGGGTTGCGCTTCCCAGCTGTTCTGCTCCTTATCGTGATAGGCCTTCTTGACCCTGGAATGATGAATCCAGGGGATGATACCTGCAACTTTAAGAGCAGTGGGAGTTATAAGGATTACAATATGTGGACCTATCCAGGAAGGCTGGAGGGTTTTTTTTCCTCCAGTCTTTGACCCAGACCTGGTCCCCTGGCTGATGAGGGTGCATTGGGTGTACCAAGGGGATGAGGTTTTGGGACAGGACAGTTTTATGCATTTCCACTAGAGCTCTTCCAAGCTGCTGGAGAATGGAATCTAAGTTGGTCTCTCCCGGAAGCCTGAGACTTCCTCTGAAGGCCCAGATGATTGGGAGTGGCCACTGAAACAGAGTTTCAAAGGGAGAGTAGCCTGTGGGTCCTGGGGTGCACCTAACTCAGAGAAGGGCCAAAGGGAGTAAATCTACCCAGGGGGGGGACCAGTTTCCTGGCAGAACATTGCTAGGGTGGCTTTGAGGGTTCGATTCACACGTACAACTTTCCCTGAACTTTGAGGCCTGTGCTACTTTGTTTTTTGTTTGTTTGTTTTTTTCCATGTACAAACAGGTTGAAGTCTCAAGTCACATTTGGAAGCCCCAAGGCGGGGGCTTGGTTGAGTTGTTTCTTGATGTTTTGAAAAGCCCTCTGTTGGACTTCTCCCCAGGCAAGAGCTTCCCTTTCCAGACCTGCCAGAGTTTCATAAAGGGGGTCTGGCCATTTCTGCAAACCCAGGGATCCAGATGTGGCAGAACCCTGCCACTCTGAGAAATAGAGCTGTCTTTTCATGGTAGGTTTGGGGATGGAGCAGATCACCCTTTTCCACTCGGGTCCTAGTGTCCAGAGCCCTCGCTAGATGTTGAACCTTAGGTATTTGACCTGCTGTCTACAGATCTGAGCCTTTCTCCACCCAGTCCATGTTAAAAGTTGGAGGAGTGTTTGGGTTACCTTCAGCAACTTTCTTCCGTGTGAAGTCTCCATTCTTCATTTTGGGACATGGTGACAAGGAGAGTGAGACTGGTTCTGAGGCTTAAGCTTGCTGGCCCTTCAGGTTTGAAGGTAATCTGGGCCCCAAGCTTGGTTAGGAGGTCTCTGCCAAGCAGGGGACCTGGGCACTCAGGCAGGTACAGAAACTCATGAGTTACTTCATGGCTGCTGAGCTGGCAGGTCCTTGACTGGCAAAAGGTCCATTGGTTCAACTGGTCTCCAGTTGCCCCTATTCAGGGTTGAGTCCTGCCAGCCTGATCATGTGGTCTTGGGGATCTGGTCGATGTTTTCCTTTAGGGGTGCTTCCTTTTGTTGTCTGAGACTTCTGGGGGCGCAGTAAGCGCATTGGTCTCTGGCCAACGGCGTTCTCCTGTTGCTTCCCGCTCAGTGACTTAATCCCGATTGACAAAAACTTTGTTGGTGACCTCTAGCAGTTGAGAGATGTTCATGCCCACGAATCCTTCCAACTTTTGAAGTTTCTTTTTCTGTTTTTTTCTTTTTGATTTCTGCCACTGCTTGTGCCACAAAAGCGGCATTCACCATCTTCTGGTTTTCTGGAGCTTCTGGATCGAAGGGTGTGTCATGTTCATGGGTTGTTTAGCCCCTTCTTGGACCCCTCAAGGGAGTGCTTCCCAATATAGTTTAAGGGTGCCAGTCCCTGTTCAGTGTTAAAGTCCCAGTTAGGCTTAGATTCTGGTGCCGCCACCTGTGCCCAATCCTCCGGGTCTAGGACACCAGTAGGGGCCTGCTCTTGTCCTGAGGCTGGGGTGGACTCTGTGTCTCACAGAGGAGCATCTGCAATGCAGAGTCTCCTTGCCCATGGGGTTGCAGAACTCCCTGCTGGTGGGGTCATCGGTTCTGCATGGGCCGGGGGTGGTGTTGCCATGTGATTTGCCTGGACCTCCAGGCCAGGAGGGGAGACTGAAGTAGGAGGCATCTCTGGGAGACCCACCAGGAGGAAAGGCTGGGGTGGTTGGCACATATGGCAGTGGGGCAGTGATGGGTCTACTTCCGAGGACCCCTGATAAATGGCTGGTTTCTGGTACCTCGCTTCTTGTGCAACTAAGACCCTGCTCTGTCCCTTCTTTCCAATGCACAAGCAAACCCAAGGGGGCACAGTCCAGGCTATTTCTAACCAGGTTTCATTATAGGGGAACTGATCTGGGTGGCTAAGGGTTCTGGGGACTACTAGCCACACCGCACAGATCTTGGCTATGTCTAGGGTCCCTTCCAAGGGCCATTCAACATTAAAAGTGGGCCACTCCAACACACAAAGAGTTTGGAGGGTGCCGGCTTTCATCCGGACACTATAATCTCTGGAAAATCCCTTCCTGAAGTTCTTAAGCATGTGGTTCAAGATGATGGGTTTTGACTGTGATGAGCCCATACCCTGTGTCAGTGGTGCAAGACAAAGGTGGGGTGCCTCTTTCAAGGCCACTCAGATGCCCACCTGTCCGCGTCCCTCATGGGAACTTAGGCTCATCTTAGCTAATGCATCCAGACAATTTTCCAGGTGTGCCGTTATGCCAGATGATGTAGCTGCAGAAACAGATTGTGGCCCACTCTGACCCCATGGCACTGACCATGGTGCCACAAGCCCCTACCATCCACATTCATGCACGCAATCACTCAGAGGTTAAACAATCCCTCCCACAGAAATTGCCCTATCCTGGAGTCTTGTCACACGAGATCTTAGGAGGTGATCAGTCTCCTCTTCCATCTGGAGACAGGCCTGACTGGGGCTTAGCACCCGGGTGCTTACATTTCCGAAGTCTTCTGATATCATTCAGTCCATCTCTCTCCCTTGAGTCCGACTGAGATGTGGGGACATGATCCGCGGGAGTCCGCCTGAGAAGGAGGTCCCATCAAGACTACAGGAGGTGCCTACCTTGTTCACTTGGAGATCACCATTGGCCGTGCCCTTTGGTCCCAAGCCAGAGGCATGAGGGTCTGCTTGGTTGGGTTTCCTGGTCAGGGAACCAAATGTTGTGGCTGCTGTGATGAGAAACCCAAAACAGCACTCAGAGAGAGCGGAGGAACCAGGCTTTATTATCCGCGTGGGCCCAGAGGAAAGTTCAGTTTCCAAATTCTGGGCCCACAGCCCCAGTTTTCTGGAGTTTTTATTGGGGTCTGCAGGCTTCCATTCATTGGCTAGCAAGTTGGTGGGTGGAATTTTTCCATTACCTTAGGCAACTAAGCAAGCATGTTATAGAAGCAGAACTGCAGGTTATGAAATCAAGTGGGCAGGGTTACAGAGCCAGAAGTGCAGTTTTCAGTTCTAAGGTGGGAGATTCTTGTCAGAAAAGGGGGAGGAAAGGCTTCAGTGACTTTTCCTTATCAGCTCTATCCTCCCAAAATTTGGGGACTTCATCTTGCAGGATTTGAGTGCTGTTTAGGACTATTCCAGAGTGACTTATATAGAAGCAGCATTTTTCTTGAGAAATAGGCATGCCCCGACACCACCTCACCGCATGATGCTGTTAGCATGTTAAGGGCTTTGCAGTTTTGCAGTACTACAGCAGCAAGAGAATTTGTTTGCTACTTTAGGACTTCTAAGGCACAGGTGGTTTCTTCTATGCTATTAGTTAGCTCTAGGAAGAGATTGTAATAGACAATGGGGTTTGCTATAAATTGCTGATCCCAGTTTTCCATGGTGGTGGTTATGTTTAAGACAGCTAAGAAGGGGATGAGAAGAGGCATTTCCCTTTTAGTTATTGGATAGGCAAAACTACAGGAAATGAAAACAGACAAGATTTCTTGAGTGTCTGGCTTGCCTTCCCTCTAGCAATAGGTGTTTGGCTAGAGTTAGGGGGAACAGCTGGCTGTTAGGGGGAACAGCTGGCTTTTACACAGACACTACTTAGCTTTGTCTCTTGAAGAGGTGTTTCAGTTCATCCAATGACTGGCACTTGTACATCCCATCAGGTGTTTTTGGTGAACTGACACTTGCTTGGACAGCTGGCTTCACTCCAGATAAGTGCACCCAGCTGGCAATCACTTTATCTTTAACAGTTGTGGGAGTGATCAGAACCACAGAATAAGGTCCCTTCCATTTTTGCTCTAATTGAGAATAAGGTCTATTCTCCTGCCAAGTTTTGATCAGAACCTGGTTTCCAGGTCCTGGGTGAGTAAAGGTTACCCACAGACCACCTTGAATGGGCTAAGCTGAAGTGATTCCTAGCCACCTCATTTGTCATTTTCCTTCTGGTGGGAAAATGCTTAGCCCTGGCAGGATGGTATGTGTGTTTGCCAGTCCTGCCCAGGGTATGAGAGGGATAGGTTTTGGAATAAGGGCTAGGAGGGAGACCTGGGTTAAGCAAGTCTTTCACCTGCTGTGGGGTGAAGACTCTGAGAGGTTGCCCCCAAATTAATTTGATGGCTTTTTAAATTAAAAGTGCTGTTGCTCCCCCTGTGCTTAGGAAAAGTGGCTCTTCTTTTATTTTATGGGCATGTTTATTAACTGCTTAGAAAATGAAGTTTACCAGGACTTTTGACATGTTCAATATCCCTTTGCTATGATCTAGGATAGAAAAGATATCACTGTAATTATCAAGCATATATCTAGAATAGGAGATATATAGGTAGAGTAATTAATACTAATCAATGTGCTACCCAATGCACAAGTTTCTCGCTGCACTGAAGTTAATAGATCTAAGCTTCAGATTTGTGATACCATACATGTTCTCTCTCCACAGGAGCAGGCCATAATGACAATTATGTTTAAGTTCTACTTACATAACTCATAATCATTGCTCAACTTGGTATGCCTTTCACACAGCCAGCATGCTGCAGCACTGTTGAACCTAGAGAGGCTAAGAAGGTAGGCTCCAGTATTCCACTGGCCTAGTGCATAGTGCCCTCTGGCAATATGAAACAGAGCCTGTCTGGAGGCAATGTCCATTGTGAATTTGGTCATATTGAGCTATTGCTGGCTGCTGCAGGAGTTTGAGACTGTATTATATTCTCCATCCACTTCAGGAACATAGCCAGAGATGTAGTAGATACCTTTATTTTTTTTGGAGTTAGTGACAGACCTAGGGAATAACTCAAATGAAAAGGCAAAATGCAGTGTATGGAAGATCTGGTTTGAATGTACAAGAGAGTTTGACAATACTTAAATCTAACCTTTTTTTATTTTTATACACTTTCTAAACACTTCCAAAGCAATGCAAACTATATCAAATTAACTTAACTATTTTAATACTTTGCTTTTTACTTCTACACCTTTACCATGATGACATTAATTAACAGGTATTTTATTTTAGCAGCACAGGAAAAATTACTTTTTTCAGTTATTTTTATGAAATCTGAAGATTCCCGATAGAATTAAGATTACCTTTCCTTACCACAACTTTAACATGCAGATTGAGGTGACCTCTGACAGGTTTCCCTGTTAAGAAGTTAATTTTATTTTTACTATCAATTAGGTTTCTGATAAATGCCTTGCTGGAATTTGCCACTTAAATGATTCAGGTTAGAAGATGCTTTTACAAACTTCTTATAATTAACCATGACCACATAGACTAGTTACCTTACCTTAAAATAAGCTTATTAAATTACAGTTAGCAACCAATGAAATTTACTTTAACAATTTAAGAGAGGGCAGATCTACATTTCCTTCTTTAACCTAATTTTATTAAACATGAAATTACAGCTTTCATCATTTTAAAGATTTAATACATATAATACTAATTTATTTTCTTGGTATTGTATATACCAGGGAGATAAAAACCAAGCTAAATAAAATTGCAACCATTAGTTTATGCAAGGAATATTCTTTTTCCTTCTTTTACAGGAGGCTTAATACTTCTTTTCTTTAATAAAATTTTGAAACTGTGAATAAACATAAAAGCATACTAACTTAGGTTTTGGAATACATTATAATTGTTTAATTTATTTTAATTATAATTTAAAAACTATCTTTTCTTAGCTTTCAAGGACTTTTCCTTTATTTACTGAAATTTGGTAATAGAATTATTAACCACCCTTATTTTAAATCTGGTAAAAGGTTTAAAGTGGGGAATTACAGGGCAACTGATTCTTAATTCCCCCTGCCTAGAAGAGTTTTAATCTGCCACACTTAGCTGCTTCCTCAGAGCTCATGTAAAGAGAAGGCCATGGGTTTGCATAGGTCAAAGAGTTCAGGAATTCTTTTCCTTTTTCCCATAGTTCCTATATTCAGATTTCTACAGGACCTTTCCATTCTGATCAGCCAAATTTGGGCTTCAGGAATACTTTATTCACATGTATAACTGCATATTTGATTTTTAAATTTGAATAGAGCTCTTAACACTTTTTTATTTTTATTTTTTAAAAGATACTTAGATTACTTGAATATTACATAAAAAAATAGGTATTCCCATATGTCCTACTCCCTACCCCTCTCACATTTTCCCACGTTAACAACATCCTTCATTAATGTGGTACATTTGTTACAATTGATGAACACATTTTGGAGCATTGCCACTAAGCATGGGTTATATTTTACATTGTAGTTTACACTCTCCCCTGCACAATATAGTAAGTTACGGCAAGACATATAATGGCCTGTATCTGTCCTTGTAATATCATTCAGGACAATTCCCAAGTCCCAAAAATACCTACACATTAGGCATGTTTTTCCCTCTCCCTCCCTTCAGAGCCTCCAGTGTCCAGTGCCTCCACATCAGTGATATAAGCTCTTCCATTGCTAGAATCATAATAAGTCTATATTAGAATGCCAGTAAGTCTACTGTAGTTCATCATTCATTCCCCAGTCCTGAGGATTCTGGGGTAGTGATGCCTATGCAACATCTAATTGAGAGGGGGGATTTAGATCCCATGGGGCAGATGGATCAGATTATCTTGCTTGAAGCTGCAGACTCTCTCTTTTCCTTGAGATGTTTGTTGTTCATCAACATCTCCTTAGCTGTCCTGGGTAAGTCCAATGAACTGGAGAGAAGGTGTGGCAACTCTGTTGAGATTCAGGGTCCAGATGGCACATGGACTGTCCAAAGATTTAATCCTCTTGGCTATACACCTATCAACTATAATACTAACTTTAAGTTCAAATCAAAGGGGCAGAAGAGGAATGTGTAGGGAAACCACAACTGAGTCCAACTCTGTCACACTGGTGAGCATCAATTCCAAAGAATGGCCCACTGGCAGGGCCCCCAACTCCTGAGCTGTCTGCCTTGCCTATATTCTCTGGATGTCTCTAGAGCCCTCAGGAGCTCTGCTATTTGAGCTAGTCCTTACTTTGGTAGTCAATGAGATCCTGCTGAGATGTTCATAAGCATAACTTCTGGGATGACCTCCCAACTCACTTTGAAGTCTCTTAGCCATATAAACTTATTTGTCTTTACCTTTTCTACCTTTTGGTCAAGGTCTTTTTCTAGTTGCATTGCTAGTTGGTGTTTGGTAGCACTCCCTCAGTGCCAGGGAAGCTCATTCCTGGGAGTCATGTCCCACACTGGAGGGAAGATTATGTATTTATATGCTGAATTTGGCTTAGATAGAGGGCACATTTGAGCAAATATGAGGCTCTCAGGAGGTAACTCTTAGGCATCTTATAATACTAAGCTAAGTTTCAATTTCAAAAGTAAAGGATCATAAGTCATCAATATCAAGTGCCTATCAATGGACAATCATCCTTCACTAGTCTCTTCCTCTGTACTCAGTGGATTCTTGCTGTTCCATTAGAGAATGTGGCAGTGCTCCCCAAGATGGAAATTTGATATTCTTCCAGTTATTGTGTGACTCTCCACCCACCATGTTGATGCAGCATGGACACTTGAACACATTTATATGCCTTATCTGTATGGCCCAGGTGAACCTCTTCCCATGTATACCCCATCCATGAAACTCCACACCAAGGATCCTCCCTTGTCATAGTTGCAACCCTTGTGTGATCTAAAACTTCTTCAAAAATGCACCCAACAGAATAACCAAATACAATTAATAAGAAAGTGAAATTAATAATGATGATTTTAAAATAAGAAATAAAATAAAAAAGATCAAAAAATGTTGGAATAATAAAAAAAAGAAAAAATATTTTAAAAATTTTTTGACATTATGCCTCTCATCACTGTAAGATCTATTGTCTTGTATGTACAGAGATATTTTCTTCCATTTATTCCCCCTGTGTTTTATTTTTTACACTTTATTTTCAAAGATGCTTTAGGTTACAGAAAATTCACATAGGAAATATAAGGAATTCCCATGTACCCAATATCCTCCCCCTTTTCCACTTTCCGTCCTCTATTAATCAATTTTTATACATGGATGGAACATTTGTTACCATGGTCAAAGATTTAATTTATGGTTTACATTTTGGAACATACACTTTTATAAATTTTGATGAAATTTAACATGGCCTGTAACATCATTGCAAGATCATGTAGTATAATTCCATCACTCCCAAAGTGCTCCATGTTCCATCTATTATATTCTTCCCTCCCCCTCCCCTCAGGACCCACAGCAACAACCTAGCTTAATTTCTGGAAAAACAAGGTTCATAGTTCCTTGCAACAACATTGATGGCATGACATACTGGCATGTCCTCCCCTATTAGGCACTGCATATTCTCTCAAGAGACTCACACCCCTCTATTTGAGAACATAGCAGGACTCCCCAAGATGGGAGTCCAACACAGTCTGGCTCATTATGTGGGTCTCCACCCACTGATACAACTTACTTTGACAAGATGAACACTCACACACTCCCTAGAGGTCTTCCCCAGGTGTGCATTGTCCCACATATTCCCCACATCCAACACACTAAACCAGTAACCCTTTCCTGCCATAAATGCCTAAAGAACATTGCTTTCTATGTATAGGATCATATCATCTACAAATAGAGAAATTATTTACCACTTCCTTTCCATTTTGATGCATTTTATGTATTTTTCTTGCCTAAATGCTCAAGCAAGTACTTCTAACACAATGTTAAATAAATCAGCGATTTGGGGCATCCTTGTTCCAGATCTTAGAGGGAAAGGTTTTAGGATTTCACCATTGAATATTGTGTTAGCTGTGAGTTTTTCATATATACCATTATCATGTTGAGGAAGTTTCTTTCTATTCCTATCTTTTGAAGTGTTTTTATCAGGAAAGTGTGCTGTATTTTGTCAAATGCTTTCCTGCACCTATAGAGATGATCATGTGATTTTTTTTTTCTTTCAATCTATTTATTTGGTGTATTGCATTGATTTTTCTTATGTTGAGTCCTCCTTGCATACCAGGGATGAAACCCACTTGTTCATGGTTTATAATTTGTTTGATGTGTTGTTGGATGTGATTAGCAAGTGTTTTGTTGAGGAATTTAGCATCTAGGTTCATGAGAGAGATTGGCCTATAGGTTTCTTTTCTTGTGGTGTTTTTGTTTGGCTTTGGTATTAGGGTGTTGTTGGCATCATAGAATGAATTAGGCAATGTTCCCTCCACTTCTATTTTTGGAAGAGTTTAAGCAGGATTGGTGTTAGTTCTTTCCAGAAAGTTTCATAGAATTCAACTGTGAAGCCATTTGGTCCTGGGCTCTTCTTAGTTGGGAGGATTTTGATGACTACTTCTATATCATTACTTGTGATTGGTCTTTTGAGTTCATCAAATTCTTCTTTCATCAATGTAGGCTGTTTGTGTGTTTCTAGGAACTTCTCCATTTCCCCTAAATTATCCATCTTGATGACATACAATTTTTTAAAGTATTGTCTTGTGATACTCTTTATTTCTGTGGGGTCAGTGGTGATATCCCCTTCCTCATTTCTTATTTCATGTATTTTCATCTTCTCTCTTTTTTTCTTGGTTAGTATAGCTAAGGGTTTGTCAATTTTATTAATCTTCTCAAAGAACCATCTTTTGGTTTTATTTTTTTAGTGCTTTTTTATTTTCAATTTCATTTAGCTCTGCTCTAATCTTTGGTTTTTCCTGCTCTCTACTTCCATTGGTGTTAGTTTGTTGTTCACTTTCTAATTCCTCCAGGTGTGTAGTAAAGTCTCGGATTTTATCTCTTTCCTCTTTTTTGATATAGGCATTTATGACTATGAATTTCCCCTTCAGTACAGCTTTTACTACATCCCATAGGTTTTGATACATTGTGTTGACATTTTCGTTCATTTCAAGATAGTTACTGATTTCTTTTGAGATTTCCTCATTGACCCACAGTTTGCCTAAGACTTTGTTGTTTAATGTCCATATCTTTGTGCCTAATCTGTTCTCTTCCCCTTACTGATTTCCAGGTTCATTACATTGTTGTCAGAGGAATTACTTTGTATAATTTCAATCTTTCTGAGTGCTTTTCTATGGCCTAGCAGGTGGCCTCTCCTGGAGAATGAGCCATGTATACTTGAGAAGAATATATATCCCACTGTATTGGGGTGTGATGTTCTATATATGTTTATTAGGTCCAGATCCTCTCCCATATTATTCAAGGTCTTTATTTCTTTATTGATTCTCTGTCATCATTTTCTCTCTAATGGTGATAATGGAGTATTATCATTATCAATTACCACTAAAATTGTAGAGGCATCTATTTCCCCACTTAGTTTTTCCAGTGTTTGCCTCATGTGTTTTAAGGCTCCCTGGTGAGGTGCATAAATGTTTATGATTGTTCTTTTTTCTTCATAGATTATCCCTTTAATTAGAATACAGTGGCCTTCTTCATCTCTTACAATTATTTTGCCTTTAAAGTCTATTTTGTCCAATATTAGCATACCAAATCTTTCTCTTTTTTGGTTAATGCAGTTGTTTTTCAAACATTACTTTCAACCTCCTTGAGTCCTTGGTTGTTAAGTGAGTTTCTTGTAGACAGCATATAAATGGGTCATATGTCCTTATCAATTCTGCCAATCTGTGTCTCTTGACTGGAGAGTTTAAGCCACTAACATTTAATGTTATTACTGTCGAGGTATTACTTACCTTATCAATATTTTCTTTAGGTTTATGCAGGCCATATGTTGTTTTAATTCCCTTTTTACTTTTTAGTTGTTCTTGCCCTCTCTTGTAACTCTCTCTCTCTCCTGTTTTTTCCTTTCAACCTGCAGAACTCCCTATAGTGTTTCTTGAAGGGCAGGTTTCTTATTGACAAGCTCTCTTAATTTCTGTTTATCTGTGAATATTTTGAACTCTCCCTCATCTTTGAATGCCATATTTGCTGGATAGAGAATTATTTGAAAGAAGTCTCTCCTTTTAACACTTTAACTCTTTCATACCACTGCCTTCTTGCTTCATGGTTTCAGTTGAGAAATCAACATTTAATCATATCAAGCTTCCCTTGTATGTGATGGATCTCTTTTCTATTGCTGCTTTCAGTATTCCCTCTTTCTCTTGAGCATTGGACAATTTGACAATATTTGCCTTAGAGTAAGCTTATTAGGATTTATACTGATTGGGTTGTGCTGAACTTCCAGAGCATGTACAATCTGCATCCCTCAATATGGTGGGAATTTTCAGCCAATATTTCCTCCAGCATGCTTTTTGTCCCATTTCCCTTCTCTTCTCCCTCTGGGATGCCTATACTGTGTATGTTTATGTCTTTCATGTTGTCATTCAAATCCTTAAGTCCCTCCTGGATTTTTTCTTTTTATCTTTCTATTCTACTATTTGTTTATTTCAGGTGTACTGTCTTCCACATCACTGATTCTTTCCTCTGCATGTTTAAATCTGCTGTTATGTACTTCTAGTGCATTTTTTATTTTTTTATTGTGCCATTCATCGTCATTATATCTGTTATCTTTCTATGATATTTACAATTTCTTCAGTGTGTTCTCCCAGTGTCTTCTTAATATCCTTAATCTCTTCCTTTGCTTCATTAAGTTGATTCATAATATTTGTTTGGACATCTCTGATTACTTGTTCCATGTTCTGCATCTCTCCTCTTTTTTAGTTTGTTCATTAGACTGGGCCATGTCTTCCTG
>JAQZBX010038197.1:0-23516 GCA_029593785.1 Cabassous unicinctus | reverse complement strand
TGGTAAAAAAACATGGAGGAAATTCTGTTTGTTCATATAGATTTGATGCTACTATGTCTCCTCTAATACCAGGTGCCCACACTTTCTGGTGAGCACAGAAAAATTTCATATATGGCATCCTGAAGAATGTTATCAGTTTGTGGTACCAAGATGATTTTCAATTTTGCTTTTTAATCAGCAGTGAATGGGGTATATCATAAGGAGATTACCTTTCCCCACCCTCAACACACACATAAGCACCTAGACTGTTCAAATATGTAGTTTAGGAATAAGAGAATTCCTGGCACCAGGTACTC
This sequence comes from Cabassous unicinctus, assembly GCA_029593785.1. Classification (NCBI taxonomy): domain Eukaryota; kingdom Metazoa; phylum Chordata; class Mammalia; order Cingulata; family Chlamyphoridae; genus Cabassous; species Cabassous unicinctus. The sequence continues at coordinate 23,220 of JAQZBX010038197.1, read as the reverse complement.
CTGAGCAGGAATAACTGTGTGAAAACCATGAACTGTATTCCCAAAACAGAAACCCCACCTCTATGGAGACTTGCAAATAACATTTCAATCTGCTGTTCATCACACAGTCATGGACTCAATTTCTACGAAGCCTATGAGGGAGGGAAAATGTGGCTCCAATAAGAACTTTCCTTCCATGATGACGGAAGAATGTGTGTATTGAAGTGGTGATTGGATCTCTTCTCAGAGAATCCATCTCCTTACAGGACATTTATCAGGCTATGAAATTTCCTATTGGCTATAGAGGCTTAATTTCTTGCTCAGAGAGCCAACTGCCCAGGACACTGCCCTAATCCCAAAGAAAATGACTGCTTCTTTTTAAAGGTTGCACGCAGTGAAGAATGACCATGATATTCTGAACAAATTATTCTAGGAAGGATAGATTCTAGCTCTCCAAGGTATTGTGAATGTATTTTATTTAGTCTCCTTCTTGCCACATGTTATACTTTTTCCATTCTTCACTTATTTCATCAAGAACATATGCCAAGAACTGAGTAAAGCATGAGTTTATTCTCATGGTAAGCTTAAAAACTGCTTGCAGGGGAAATACCTGAAAAATCTTCCTTTGATTTAGAGTTGGCTAAAGATATTACATGTGCATACATATGCATATATAAAATGGGCTCAATAATCAAATCCTCTGATATCCATTCCTTCAGTACACCTCTAGCAATCTTCTATTTGAGTTATTACTTGGATGTTGACTGTTAGTTCGTTACCCTTTCCTTGGTATAAATGGATTGCAAAAATTAACCATTGCTAAGATGGTTCCTGTTTATTGCTGTTTCCTTTATATTAATGCAAAAACAACTTTTTGTACTTTGTTTTGGTTTAGAAACAGAAGATCCAATAAAACACACAGATTGTTATATTCCTGGATTTCCATTTAATGAATTTACAAAGACAAGTCATCCTCTAACCCCAGAGTGGACAGCTCATTTGTTATTCTAATGCCCCACACTGGAGGCTGTGTAACACTTAAGGAAATTGAGAAGATTGAGAACATCATCGTGACTTTTTCTTGTTTGGAGACCAGGAAGCCAGTGGTGGAATGTCCCAGTGCATGAGTCTTGAGTTAATACTCAATTGAATAAATGTCTTTCCAAGTGCTTTGATATGCAATTGTCCAACAAATGTGAGAATGTGATTCTTTCTTGCCTGTTCTGTTTTATATCTAACATTTTAGATTTGGGGGATTGATGTCTGCTGGCAATGGTTAAATAGTTGAAATTGTTGGCTCTTTAGCCAAATAATATTGATTAACATGTTATTCCTTCACATCTAGATTATGTAGTGTATGCACTTCCTGAAATTTTCAACTTTCCTTGACGCACGTGTTTATTGCCCCAGGGATGCACCCACATGAAGTCTGAACATGCACATGATCACCACCTCCTCTCAAAGAAGCTGCTCATGTCCAGGGCACAGTTAGTGTGTCTATCCATTGAATTATGTTATGGACTTGAATCTTATTTAAATTTAAGTGATGGCAATTCTGTATCATAAAACTATCAAACAATGTAAGATTAATTGGCTTCATTAACTATTAGTCTAATCAGAGCTCATCACAATGACAATTATGATAAATAAGGAGATGTATTTCCTAGTAACAAAGGGGCCAGTTAGTCAAAAAGAACACAGTACCAATTGCATATGATGCCAATAATGGCACTTTGAATTACATGAAAGAAAAAAAACTGACAGTTCTACAGGAATGAAATCTAAAATTATAGTTAGAAATTCTATTTTCTCAATAATCAATAGAAGATTACGCAAAAATAAATACTAATATATAAAGGTTGAACAACATTTTTGATAGATTTGACCTCATTGGCATTGAGGGACTATAATTAAAATCACACAAATAATAACAATATGAGGCTATTTATTCAGGCCTTGAAATCTGCAGTCAGACACTATCACTTGTAGTTGGCAAGTGTTTCATCTATCAATTGGATTAAATTAGCATTTTTATGATATATTTTATCATACTTATTGACTTAATAATTATTTGCTGTTGTATTAACCTTTTTGTGGATGTTATAAGAATTACAAGAAGCATTTTCAAATCATCTCATTCTACCCTTATATATTTTAAATCACTTCATGTATGTGTAAAGATACTAGGACAGCATGTTTGCAAATCCTCCCTTTCCTCCCTTGCAGACTAGTTTTCATCCAATATATTTTAGGTATGTTTTAAACATACAAAGTTTAATAATCATTATTACTTCATTAAATAATTAAATTATAAAGCAATTAACTTGAGAAAATATTAATTTTACCTCCATTTATTTAATGTTTGCACTCTGTTTACATATCTTCAAATTTCTGATATACAGAACACTTATTTCTGAAAAACACCTTTTAGTATTTTTTGAAGCGTGGGTATGCTGGAAAGAAATTCCCCGGGATCTGCCTATCTGAGAAATACCAATGTCTTTTCACTCAGTTTAGAAATCTGGGTTATTTTTCTTTTTCCTTCCTAATTAAATTACATTCCATCTTGTTTCCATGGTTTTGATGACCAATTTCTTGTAATTAACTTACTTGTTCCTCTGTTAGTAATAAATCAGCATCCAAAACTCTTGGTTGTCTTCCACACTTAATATTTGTGTTTCAGCAGTTTTAGTATATTCTCTCTCTCTCTCTCTCTCTCTCTCTCTCTCTCTCTTGTATTTAATTCCTTTTAATAAGTGTAATATTTCTGCTGAAGTTGCCTATCTAATCTGGTCATCTGTCTACATTTTCCCTTTTAATAAAGATTTTAATGCATTAATCATAATTGAATTAAATTATTTGTTTTATACTTTAATTCAAATATTTATGTCACATATTAAAGTCATTCTATTATTTTGTCCATTTTGATTGCTCTCTTGGACTTTTATTTTCCCCAACATTTTTGTGGAATGCAAGCAGTAGTGGATATTATTGTATTATTTTATTTTTTTCCTTATTAATTTTTATTAAAATTCTTTTTTTTCTCCTTATGTGACCACACCTACCCTTCTTTGTGGGTGTTTGTGTGAGTCTAGTGAAAGTTTATTTGGAGTTTATTGTTGCCATGTTTTCCTGAATTGAATTTTTTTTCTGCTTTAGCACAAGAAATATTAGTTTCTTCTAGGATACCTTGTTTTGACTCCCTGCTTGGCTTGTGATCTGTTACTTGTGTCCCAAGCTGAATGCTGCCTTCATGTTCCTAATGGTTGTCAATGAGGTGGAGGAGGTTGGGCTAAGAGGGAGCACTCTCTGATCTCCTGACTGAGCCTTATTCTTAAGTTTGCCTTGTGAAGCTGAGTCTGGAGAGTGGTTGTCCATGTGTCCCTTTCCAGAACAGAGACAGATCTGGAGCTGAAATGAATTACTGCCCGCAAGTGTCAAGTGTTGTTTTGCCATCTCTTCCGCCCCACAGTGGTAATGGTTTCCTTCCTGCAGAGTTCTCTGTTACTTGTCTTGCCCTTCCTTGGAGATAAAACCTTTATTTCTGAGGCAAGGCACAGGAGGTGGAAAGAAAGTTTTGAGTAGAATGGATTCAATTTCCAGTTTCTAGGGTTTTACATTTGCCTGTGCCCAGAGGAGAAAGGAGGGAGATTAGTAGACTGTGTATGCAAATAGACAGCCTGAGAGGTGAGGACAGGGTGATATATTACTGTCTGAGGCACACAGTGAGGGGGAAAGCAGTGTGAGCACAGACCAAAGTCTTCCATGCAGAGTGGCCTCCAGGGGGTGCTTAGAACTCCATAGCTCCAGGATCATTTGAGAACAAAGACAAAAGAGGGTGAATTTTTCCTTGGAAGTTTCATTTAAAGGTCTGCATTCTCCCTTCTCTCCCAGTGAACAGTTGTTTTACCCAGGGATCAGTGTCCCTGAGGATAGGTGGACAGTCCAGGAGCTGAGAGCAGAGTGAGCAGCTTTGATGCCCAGGAGATCTGTTGGAACCCACAGGAGTCTGGCAAGGGGCTGCAGAGCTGGCCAGTTGCAACAGCCTTTATGACCACAACAGTAGCTCAGCCACCCATGGCCAGGATGCCTATGAAGGAGAGTTCCAGCTGCCACTTACAGCCAAGAATACAAATGCTCAGAACCAGAGAATGGAAGCCACAGTGCATAGAATTAAGAAGGAGCCCAGGTCCTCTGGTCCCTGCTGGGCCAGCAGGAATAACCCCTTGGGATCTGAGGAGCACTAAGCCCAAGGGTCTGGTTGAGGAACAGATGCTTAGGCAGGGGCAGGAGTCACTCAGGACCACAGAGTCCAAGGACCAGGACCATGAAGCAAATGAGGAGAGACCTAGGACTATGAAGCACCAGGGCCAGGTTAAGAGGAAGGTGCATTAGAAGGATAAGGAAATGTATTAGTCAGCCAAAGAGGTGCTGATGCAAAATAACAGAAATCTGTTGGTCTTTATAAAGGGTATTTATTGGGGTAGAAGCTTACAATTACCAGGCCATAAATCATGAATTTCTTCCTTCACCAAACTGTTGCCACGTATTGGAGCATGACAGATGCTGTTTGCCAGGGTTCAGACTTCTTGGGTTCCTCTCTTCCCAGGGCTCCATTTCTCTCTTGGCTTAGATCCTCTGTTTCCTGCACAAGGTCAGCTGTAGTCTATGAGGCTATCTAGGCTTTGCCTCTCTCCACAAGGCCAGCTGTGAACTGTCAGGAGAATGGCTTGCCTCTCTTCTGCCAGGACCTTCTCTCCAACATCAAAACCCCAACATCAACACTGCTCCAACTTTGTTCTTTGCAATGTCTTTTTATCTTTGAGACACCACCCAACAAGGGGTGGGTCTCAACACCCTACTGATGTGGCCCTGTCAATGCACTAATCATAACTTAATAACTGATTAACAGATCAGTTTACAAGCATAATCCAATATCTATTTTTGGAATTCATTACATAAAACTTTCAAACTGATATACTCCACCCTCTGAATTCCAAAAATACATTGCAATATTCAGAAAACCTTAAATCTGTAACAATACAAGCACAAAATCATATCATAATCAGTTTAAAGAAATACAGTTTGTCTTTGGGCAAAATATCATCTACTGTAAACCTATGAAACTCAAAAAACCCACTTAACTGCTTCCAATACACAAATGGAAAGACAAAGGATAAACATTTTCATTACCATAAGGAGAAATTGGGAGGATAAACATGAGTCATGGGTCCTCTACAATTCAGTAAACCTGCAGGGCATCCTCCATTTGATTTCAAAGTCTGAGAGTCATTCTTAAGATGATGGTTTCTTCTCCTTGTGGTCACATGGGGACCCACCATTTCCACAGGCTTGCACAATGGCCATTTTCTTGGTTCCACCCTCATCAAGCATCTGGGTGTCAACCAAACTCCAGACCTCACCCTCCAAGAGTGTTGGTGTGATTGCCACACCTTACCCAATCTTTGGGTTAGAGTTTTAACTCCCCTAGTACAGTGAGGTGAAGAAAACATTCCTCCTAATCTTTGGCTTACAGGATCAACCCTCTCAGAGTAATGAGTTGACCACCTGGCCTTCCCTAATTCGTGGGGGACAGGACCACCCCTCTCAGACCTATGGGGTGCTGACTATAACTGCCATAATCCTTGAGGAATATGCTTCACCCTCTCTGCACGCTGGGTCAGCAAAACTCTTCCTGAACATTAGGTGGGAACATCCACCCTCTTCAAATGCTGGGGCAAACAAACCCTCTCTTTACAAATAGGTGGGGCTTCTATGGTTTTCTTCTTGAAGCTGTTTCTCCTTCAATCTGTCATTTCCATTTTCCTTTTAGTCCAAGCTGACTGTGGTTTTGTTCATACAGCAATCTCAAAAACATTATGGGTTTAGCATGCAAGAAGCAGGAGTCCAAGCCAATGGACAGTAAACTTTCCACATATCTTTCTGAGATAACTGCATCTTCAATCCTGATTTACAACTTCCCGATTTAGCTAAGTCTTCAAACAGGGTACTTTCATTTGGGAACTTGATTTCCAGAGACTTGGAAGTTCTGGAATCAATTTCTGTTTTCTTTGTGCCCCAAATTTCAGTCCTCAGCATATTTCTCTTGACTAGCATTTTGCTGTAAGTTGCAAGGAGAAGTCAAGCTGCTTTCTCTGGGTTTGTTTTTGAAAGTTCTTCTGCTAAATGCCCAGGCTCACCATTTTCCAATTCTGCCTTCCATAAAACACCAGGAGTTAATCTTGAAAAGTTCTCTGCAACTTTAAAACATGGATCACCTTTCCTCCATTTTCCAATAATCATCTCATTGTTTACTTCTAAGGCATCATAAAAAGTCTCTTTAGCATCCATATTGGTATCAACAGTCTCTCCAAAGCACTGTAGTCTTTTCTAACAGGCATCTCACAATTCATCCAAAAAATACCCCATTGACCATTTATAAAAACATTTCAACATTTTGGTAATTGCAAAAGCAGTTCCTCACTCCTTGGTAACAAATCATGTATTAGTAAGCCAAAGGGGTGCAGATGCAAAATAACAGAAATTGTTTGGTCTTTTAAAAGGGTATTTATTTGGGGTAGAAGCTTACAGTTACCAGGCCATAAATCAGAAGTTTCTTCCATCACTAAAATCTGTTGCCACATGTGGGAGCATGACAGCTGCTGGCATTTGCCAGGGTTCAGGCTTCCTGGGTTCCTCTCTTCCTGGGGCTCTATTTCTCTCTGGGCTTAGCTCCTCTGTTTCCTCCACAAAGTCAGCTGTAGACAATGAGGCTGTCTAGGCTTTGCCTCTCTCCACAAGGCCAGCTATGAACTGTCAGGTGAATGGCTTGCTTTTCTTCTCCCAGGGCCTTCTCTTCAACATCAAAACTCCAATACCAGAACACCTCCAACTGTGTCCTTTGCAATGTCTTTTATTTTTGAGACACCACCCACCAAGGGGTGGGGCTCAACCCCCTACTGACTTGGCCCTGTGAATGCCCTAATCATAACTTAATCATGCCCAGATTTGCAGACCAGTTTACAAATATTGCAAAAGCCATCCCTGATCCTTGGCTGCTTCTGAATTTCTGACAAGCTAATTCAAAACATTTCCTGCTGAAAGTTGAGGAAACTGGGCTACATGAGTAGCCACCCCAGGGAGAGGATTGTGTTCCCCAAGGGATTGACCAGCATCCTCCCTCCAGGTTACCTCTTATAGAAGGACCTACCATCATCCCCTTTCATTTTAAATGCAGAGTGACCTCCCAGATGCAAATCAACACATGGGCAGACAGATGAAACCACAGCACAAATTTACTTAAATTTAGGTTCTTTCTATGACAAGAAATACATTTTCCAGGCCTCATCCTGGAGGTCTTGTGGACCTCATCCACAAGAACATGAAAGTTTGTGGTTCTTCCTCTTCCTGGTGGCAGCTCCCAGATATGAGTGTCTCAGGGATTCAGACATGAAGGTAATGGGGATGCTGCATCTGACCACATGACTCACTGTGGTTCTACTTGTCTTCAGGTGTCCTGTCCCAGGTGCAGCTGCAGGAGTTGGGACTTGGCCTGGTGAAGCCCTCACAGACCCTGTCCCTCACCTGCAAAGTCTCTGGAATCTCCTTAACCAGCAATCATATGAGCTGGGTGCGCCAGTTTCCAGGAAAGGGGCTGGAGTGGGTTGGCAGTATAATTAGTAGTGGAGGTACAAGATACACCCCAACTCTTAAGCCCCAACTCAGCATCACCAGGGACACCTACAAGAATGAAGTTTATTTAAAGTTGAGCAGCCTGGGAGTTGAGGACACAGCCACTTGTTATTGTGTAAGAGACACAGTGGGAGGAAGTCAGGGTGAGCCCAGACAAAAACTGCTCCTCATGGCACAGGAAGGGACTGGGCTGCATTGGGCTCTAAGGACCACGAGGGGGTGCTCAGGGACCACCCCCAGCAGCAGGTGCAGAGAGGGCATGGGAAGGAGTTTCCTTTGTATGCTAGATTCAACCTCAGAACTTTTATGTTACTAACTCTGTGTGTAAATACAGACATATATACATATTATTTTAGCATTATATATCATATGTGAGGCAGATAAGGTTATCATAAAGAACTTGTCACATTCCTAATTCTCCCTGCAACCATAGGCTTCTGAAGACAGAGGTTACTGGACAGACCTGACGGGATGAAGACCTCCTCAGAGGTGTGCTTGGGCCTCATAAATGAGCACATCATTGAAGCAGAGCATGACTCCAACTCCAGCCACCCTTCCCTGTATCTCCATGTGGGAACCAGCTTCTCATGATGCATCTTGTGTCTAAGGAGTGAGTCTTCCTGTTTCCCATTGTGCAGGGCCAAGTGCACATACAGGTTCCAGGCCAGGGGTAAGCACACCCTTCCTGATCACAACTATCCCCTGAAGCACACCTGGCTCCTAACCCGTTGATATCTCTAAGTTTCCTCAGGAAAGGCTGAAATATGAGCAAATGGACAGTGTTCTGAATAGCACCCAAATTGCCTCTGTGCCTTTTTCTAATGTAACATTTGCCCTATCATGTATTGCTGCACCCTCCTTAGAGTATAGTATGTTTTTCCAGTTGTTTCTTCCCAATCTTCATTGGTTTTTCACCAGTGTCTTCAAACTGCCTATTTCAAATTCCTTCATCTCCATGTTAAGCCTTTCATTTCTCACTGAGGGTAGAGGAGGTGGTTCTGGATGTACTTTGCATGATGGTGTCTATTTCCTCCCTCTTTCTATTGGATCCCAACAATGGCATAGAATACTGGTTTTGTATGTTTCCCATATGCAGGTGAAATCTTTGTTCTGTAGTGGAGCTAGGGATGTGTTTGTGGTTGTATTTCTACAATAGATGTTGGCCCTCTCCCCATGCACCACTCAGGGAGGTGAGTATTGTTTGCTTAGCATGTTTCATGCTGACATTTGTGTGTTTGTGTATGTGTTCTCCTTAATTCTGAGGAAAATTATACAATACAGTAGTAACCTGGACCCTGGAAGAGACACACTTTAGCAAATTTACCAATACTTAAATTCAAATTTATCAAAATTAATAACTGGTGATTTAAGAGAATCATCATTAAGATTTTAAAAGTAGAACCCATCAAATGGGGGAAAACATTTATAAACCATACATGAAATAATGGACTTGTATATAGAATATGTTACTTGCTTACAAATCAACAAAAATAGCTCAAAGATATACAAATGGTTAATAAAGAGGTAAAAAATAGTTTTGCATGATTTCTCATGGAAATAAAAATAAAAACTGCAAGGCAATATCATTTAATAGCCGCAAAGAGGGGTAGAATAAAAAGTTAGGGTAGCGACAAGTATTTTAGAGGATGTGGAGAAATATAAAACCTATTACAATGCAGGTGAGAATGTTAAATAAGCCTCTTTGAAAACAGACCTACAGGTCCTCAAATTACTAAACAAAAAATTGTCATATGAACCTACAGTTCCACTTCTAAGTATACATCTGAAAATATTGAAAACAGGTATTCAAATATATATTTGCATACCAAAGTTCATGGCAACATCATTTACAATAGCCAAAAGTTTTAGGCAATGCAAATTTCCACCAACAGATGAATGGGTATACAAATGGAAAACACAGAGGAATCTCAGTCATTTGCTAAAAGGGAAGACACATGGTATAACAGGGATCAACATTGAAATGTGTTTTTATATTAAATAAGCCAAATACAAAATGAAACATATTGCGTGATTTCACTTACATGGAATACCAAGGATATGCAAATTCATAGATTTAGGAAGTAAGTTAGAGTTTATGAGATTCATGATTGAGTCAGGAGGGAATTCTTAATAGGTAGAGGCATTCTGTAGGATGTGATGAAAAATGTTGGTTATGTTTGGTGGTGCTTCTTGCACAAAATTGGGAACTTAATGAATACCCCACTATTGTACACATGAAAGTGGTTAAAGAGAGACTTTTTTGTTTCAGGTATGTCACCCAAATAATTTATTTTGTTACAAAATAGAAATTAAGTATTGATACTCACTACCACATGTTTGAACTTCAAAAACAGTATAACTGAAAGATGCCAGGCATGAATTATAATATAATTTATTTCCCTTCATATTAATACCAATAATAGTGATACCTATAGAGATAAAAAGTAGATTTATTGTTTGTTGTTGCTAAATGGGAAGTAGAAGTATAGGAGCATATTTGGGAGAGGATAGGCTTATTCTATTTTAGTTAATCAAAGCATTTTTTTAAAGATTTATTTATTTTATTTTATTTATCCCCCCTTGCTGCTTGTGCTGCTGTGTTCATTCGCTGCGTGTCTTCTCTGTGTCTGCTTATCTCCCCCTTGCTGTGAGGTCTTGCCGCATCAGCCCACGGTGCCCCGCGAGCTGGCCTGCCCTCACAAAGAGGCACTGGGAAGCAAACCCAGGGCCTCTCATATGGTAAACGGGTGCTCTATCCATTGCACCACACCCGCTTCCTGCCGTGAGGTTGCTGCATCAGCCCACCGCACCACTCAGGCCGGCTATGCCCTCACAAGGAGGCCTCGGGATGCGAACCCGGGCCTCCCATATGGTAAACGGGGGCTCTATCCATTGAGCCACACCCGCTTCCCAATCAAAGCATTTTAACATTGACTTTGGTGATGGTAGCACATATTTTTGCATAAAACAATAACCATCGAATTATATGTTTTGAATGGATGGACTTTATGGATAAGTCCATAAAGTCCAAATGGATAATTTGTATCTTAATAAACCTATTTTTTTAAAAAGGAGATTAATTGTTACCTGGAGAAAAAAGAAGGGTAGGACGCAGAAATTACAGAGTAATGGTTGCAAACATTTGGGAGTTTGCTATTGGGGTGGTAATGATGGTTAAACATGTGTACATATACATAAATACCAAATGTTACACTTAAAATATAATGATTATCATCTATCAATTATGGCTCAATAAAGCTGATACAAATAAACAAATGGATCTATTTGAATAGGATGGAGAGACAGAGAGATAAATCTTGACCTGTGAAATGCCAGAATGCACTTTAAATACATCTGCTGAACACAGGTTCTCTCTACATTCTTTAGGTCAACAAAAAGGACAGACCAACATAACACAATGGTCTCCTTACACAAAGAGGAATGCTACAAATCTATCTAGGCATACCCCACTCTATCCTCATTGGTTCAGGGGAGCCATTGCATCTAGTGGTGAGTAACATAGGCCAGGCACTGGGGCTCACTTTCAACAGACATAGGCTTTGGGCATATTGTCCAAGCATTCTAAACTTCCTTTGAAAATTTCATATTTGTAAAATGGAGGTGACACTGATATCTTCTTCACAAAGTTTGTGCACTTACATATAAATTAAATAAGATCAAGGATTCTTAGTGTTTACCACAGTAAAACTAAATAATATTAATATTGTCCCAAATGCCATCATTGCCACCCAAGTATCCCACTACACTCATGCCTGCTCTGCAGCACTTCCCTTTTCCAAGGCTCCACCTGAGAGCTAGCAATGTTGGAGGAGGACTTACAAATGGTTTCCCTGCCTTTGCTGATGTAAACCAGCCCAGCCCTGATCCTGCAGCTCTGGGAGAGGAGCCCCAGCCCAGGGGTTCCCAGGTTTTCCAATTTGGTAATCAAGAATGAACACAGATGAACAATATGGATATTGTGCTTAGATGGGTTTTCTCATCATTATTTTAAAAGATCATTTTATTGGGAAAAAGAGACAATAGTGCATGAGTTGATATGGTAGAGAGAAACAGTGGATGCATATGGCCATTTTCCTGACCAGGATGTATGTGCTTGCAGGTATTCAGTTGATGGAAACTGGGTGAAAGTTCATACAACCTAGAGTGTCTCTGATACTCTCCTTGGAAGCTTCTGGATTCACCTCCAGTAGCTACAATATGAACTGGGTCCTGCAGGCTCCAGAGCTAGGCCAGCATGTGCTTAGGCATTAGTAATGCTGCCATTGCCACACACAATGCAGAACTCTGAAGCGCCATTTCACCATCCTCAGAAAGTTTGCCATGAGCCCTCTGTTTCTGCAGTGGACAGTCAGAGCTGAGTACACAGTCATGCATTGCTGAGGTAGACATTGTGAGGGGAGGGAGGAGGAGCCCAGACTCACTCCTACCTTGCAGGGGTCTGGAGGTGTTTGGAATGCAGGGCACTCACCATCCACTGAGCACAGTTCCCACTCCCAGGAACAAGGAAGAGCGAGGTTAAGGGCTGGCTCCCTGTTAGGTCTGGGGCTTCCACTAAATATAACTTTCCTTCGTTGAAACCTCTTTAGATTTAAGATCATGCATTCAGACTGAGGAAGAGACTTTAGTGGATTCCCCAATTAGGAGAGCCTTTGGGTTCAGTTTGGAACCAAGAGGGAGACAATGACAGGGTCAATTTCCTATAAAAAGTAGTAGATTTTGTATCAAATTCTCCTCATCACACAAAAGTGTGCCTGTCAGACTCAGCACTGGTATGGTTATGTCTTTTTTTCCATAATTCATTTATCATTCCCTGTTTTAGCAAGGCCACTGGGGTGTATTCAGCCAAAATTGCACATCAAATGAATCCTGTGTCTCCCAGGACCTAGTCTGACTTAGTATTGTCCCCAAGCTTTGTCCTTGGCTCAGAATAGCCCTCAGGTCTTCTGCCTTCACACAAACATGGGGATGCTCTCAGAGATCATCAGCTGGGCTCCTGGTCCTTTATGTCCTTGCATGTGGAGGAATGAGAGGTGCATTCCCAGGGCCAGAATAGTATGTACTGCTTTTAATACAAGAAAAGAAGATTTGGTTTTATTCTTTTTGGTGACATAGATTCAAACATATGGCCACAAACATCTTTAATTGAGTGCATTAGCCCAATTGTATTATTCAATGATGCTCTGTTATATGCTGTTTTTTGCTTATAAATGTCTTTCTCATAATGGCTGTTATATGTAAAGTATTAACACATCCCCCCAATTTTGTTGCTTTCTCTCCGTGTACAGAAATCTTAGAATAGAGAAAGATCATCCTTATCCCTTGCTTTCCCATCACAATAGCAGAGATTACCTAACCGCTCAGCATGGGGGAGATATGGATTTTGCAAATCTCAGTGTTTATACAGCTGTGGATAAATAGAGTCAGGGCATTCCTCATGTTTGGAGACTTTGAGTTGCCCCTGCCTTTGAGTGCTGCTTATTTCTATCTAATGAGGAGTTCAGAGTAAGGAACCTCATAAGGCTGTCACCCCTTAGTTCTTTCTTCAATTCACAACCAAAAGGTATAGGATTTGTAATTAAATCTACATCTTCCTAACAACTGTTTCTCTTTCTTACATGCTACAATTTGGTTAGAAATACATATTAATATTTATTTGTCCCCCTATAACCTCAGAATCTCCAGAATTGCCAACACATGGCAACAGATATTGGTGAGGGAAGTAACTTATGCTTTATTGCCTGGTGACTCTAAGCTTCTACCCCAAATAAATACCCTTTATAAAATCATCATACCTGTGATTTTTCAATATACAGTAATGTATGTGTTTGAGAATGTCAATGCTTGTCTAGAGCCCCATTTATATCAGCATAATAAGTAATAATCTTATTTATATTCTGTAGCAGTTTGGCATTATTTATGAATTCCAAAAATAGATATTGGATTATGCTTGTAAACTGGTCTCTTCCTCTGAGTGTGATTAAATTATGATTAGGACCACATCATTAGGGTGTTGAGTTCCCACCAGTTGGTGGGTGGGGACTCATAGATAAAAGACATGACAAAGAAAAGATTTGGAGTTCTGATGCTGGGTTTTTAGCTAGAACCCAGGAAGGGAACATACAGGAGAAGAACACAGAGAAATAGAGACAGCTCTTAGACATGGCAGAAGCCCTGGGAAGAGAGACAGAGCCATTCACCTGATCATCTACAGCTGGCCTTGTGGGGATAAGCAAGCCTGAGCCTGAAGAGAATCAAGCCCCAGTGACAGAGATAAAGGGTAGAGAGCCTCATGGCCAACAGCTGATATTGTAAGAAGTTGGGACCCAGAAGCAATAAGAGCAAAAAAAAGGCTGAGCATCAACAGCCATCTTGTGCCAACACATGGCAACAGATATTGGTGAGGGAAGTAACTTATGCGTTATTGCCTGGTGACTGTAAGCTTCTACCCCAAATAAATACCCTTTATAAAAACCAAAAGATTTCTGGTATTTTGCATCGGCACCCCTTTGGCTTACTAATACAGAATTTGGTATTGGGAGTGGTAGTGATTTTGCAATTACCAAAATTCTGGAAAGGTTTTATAAATGGGTAGGGGGTATTTTTTGGAGGAATTGTAAGTTGCTTGCTAGAAAATACCTACAGTGCTTTCACAAGACTGTTGGTAGTAATATAGACTCTAAAGAAACTTTTTTTTAATGATGTCTTAGAAGTAAATGATGAAACTACTATTGGAAACTGGAGGAAAGAAAATCTGTTTTAAAGCCACAGATAACTTAGTAATATTAATTCCTGGTGCTTTATGGAAGGCAGAATTTTAAAACAGTGGGCACAAGCATTTAGCTGAAGAACTTTTCAAAGTAAATTCAGAGAATGCAGCTTGGCTTCTCCTTGCAGCTTATGGCAAAATGCAAGATGAGTGAGATAAGCTGAGAAATGAATTGTTGGGCACAAAGAAAACAGAAATTGATTTTGTAAATTCCAAGTCTCTGGAAATCAAGCTCCCAGTCAATAGTGCCCCCATTTGAGGGCTTACCTAAACTTGGAACTTGTAAATCAGGATTGAAAATGCAGTTATCTCAGAAGGACTGGTGGAAAGTCTTTCTGTCTGATGGCTTTGATCCCTGCTTCCTGCATGATAAACCAACAAACTTTTTGAGAGAATTGTATGAACAAAATCACTGCCAGCCTGGACTAAAAGGGACATGGAAGGGATACATTGAAGGGGAAATGACTTCAAGAGGAAAACCATGGAAGCTGAGATCTGGAATTAAGATATCACCTTGATCCAAGAGAGGAACACCAGCCATGTGTACAAACAGGGTGACTTTGCCTCAGCAGTTGAAGAGGGTGCATGTTCCCACCTGATGTTTGGAAAGACTTTTGCTGCCCCAGGGTACAGAGAAGGTGGAGCACATTCCTTAAGGATTAGGGCAGTTGAGGTCAGCACCTGATACATCTGAGAGGGGTGTGCCTGTTCCCATGGATTAGGGAAGGCCAGGTAGTCAACTTGCTGCTCTGAATGGGTTGAGCCTGTGTGCCAAAGGTTAGGGAGGATGTTGCCTTCACCTCAGTGTACTAGGGGAGTTAAGTCTCTAATCCAAAGATTGGTTAAAGTGTAACAATCACTCCAAATGCTATTGGATGGTGAGTTCTAGAGCTTGGTTGACACCCAGATGTTTGATGAGGGTGGACCCAAGAAAATGGCCATTGGGCAATCCTGTGGAAAGGGTAGGTCCCCATGAAAACCCGAGGAGAAGAAACCATCATCTTAAGAATAACTCTCAGACTTTGAAATCAAATGGAGGATGCCCTGCATGTTTACTGAACTGTAGAGGACTCATGACTCATGTTTCCCTCCCACTTTCTCCTTATTGTAATGGAAATGTTTATCCTTTGTCCATTTATGTACTGGAAGCAGATAAATGGTTTTGTAAGTTTCAGTTGTCTACAGCAGATGGGACTTTGCACCAAGACAAACTGTATTTCTTTAAGCTGATTATGATATGATTTTGGACTTGCATTGTTACTGATTTAAGGTTTTCTGAATATTGTGATGTATTTTTGGAATTCAGAGGATGGAGTGTAGCATTTTGGCATTATTTATCAATTCCAAAATTAGATATTGGATTATGCTTGTAAACAGGTATGTTCTTCTGGACATGATTAAATCATGATTATGGTTTTTATTGGGCCATGTCAGTAGGGCATTGAGTCCCTGCCCCTTGGTGGGTAGGGATTCACGAATAAAAGACTTGACAAAGAACAGAGTTGGAGCTCTGATGTTGAGTTTTGAGCTGGAGCCAAGGAAGTGAACATACAGGAGAAGAATACAGAGGAATATAGATGCTTCTTAGAAATGGCAGAAGCCCTGGGGAGAGAACAGAGCAATTCACCTGATAGCCTACAGCTGGCCTTGTACAGAGAGGCAAAGCCTAGAGAGCTTCATAGTCTACAGCTGACCTTGTGTAGGCAAGCAAGCATGAGCCCAGATAGATTGAGCCCCGGGGAGAGAGACAAAGGTTAAAGAACCTGATGGCCTGTGGCTGATATTGTAAGAAGCTGGTACCAGAGAGCCTTAAGAGGAAGAGGAAGGCTGAGCATCAGCCACCATCTTGCTCCAAAACATGCCAACTGACATTGGTGAGGAAAGTAACTTATGCTTTATGGCTTGGTAACGAAGCTTCTATCCCAAATAATTACCTTTTATAAAAACCAACAGATTTCTGGTATTTTGCGTCAACACAGCTTTGGCTGACTAATACATCTACTTTCATTCCAAAATGAGAAGTCCTTCCAAATCTGTCATTAAGGTGAGAAATTTTCTTTTCAAAAAGAATGTTAGTGCTTTCAATTTTATTTATCTCCCCTAAAGCTTTGCGAATATATTTATTAGAAATAGATAAATAAACTCTTTGAAAATGCTGATTCATGCACAATTTAATTAAATGTTCTTGGGAATCTCCTGAGGGTTCTCTGCACTGTGTCCAGCTCTCACACTGTAGGATGAGGACAGGGATCTCCAGTCTACAGTGGAGGGAGGACAGGGATGGTTAGGAGGAGGTGAGGAAGGGTTACTGTCAGGACCCAAGCCTTCTTCTCTTAGGGCAGCCCAGGTCTCTTTTCTCATTCTGGGATCCTGTCAGTTTCTGAAGAACCTCTTAATTTATTTTTGATGTATTGATGGTCACCCAGGCATGGAGTTGAAGCAATTATACATTAATCCTACTGGCTCCAGGACATGAATTTTTGCCAACAATTTGAACCATCCCCAGTCAGTCCTCAGATTTAATGAATCCTGGATGACACCTTGATGAAGCCTTTTGAAAATTGAGCAGATGATCTGGCTAAACAATTCACACACTCCTGATCAACAGAAACTGAGATAATATTTTTTGGTTTTAAGTTACAAATTTTGAGGGAATTTGCAAGCAGCAAATTGCACAGACACACATGCATACACACACATAATGTATAGAGTAACATTATAATAGTGCTTCCAGATATGTTCTTTATACCATGGCACCCCTTTGAACAATTCCTTCATTATCATGCAACTCTTGGTTACATGCAACACACCGACCCCTCAAGATCTTATTTTGCTTAGCCTTAGTTGGGGTGGAGTTAAAATGATTTCCCCTTGAATATAATGACCCAATACACCATGGGAACAAAGATAGCTGGCACCAACCTGAAAGCTGCAACCCTGTGGTAATGAGCCAGTACTTGCAGGATGGCAAACAGGTGCTGCCAGAGCTCACTGTTCTCTCTAAAAAGAGCAGGAAGAGGCATGAGGCTTGCACCAGGGGACCTTCATGGATGGCTTCCACAGTGCCCATATCCATCTACATTAGCTCCCTTTGGATGGAGACAAATATACTTGACTTTGACCATGAGCTCCATCACAGCACCAGGCTTGATGGGGTTATTTTGCTGCTGACTTCAGATTAGAGAACTCCTTGTAGTCCCCATCAGGCCCTCACCTGGACACTCAGCAGATATCTCTGGTCTGCCCTGGGAAGTCCTCACATTGTAGCAATGCCCCTATTCAGAGGTTATACTGTCTAGGGTATCTAGAATGACATTCCAGTTAGTCTTAGAACATGAAGCAGACAGTTCAGGTGAGTAAAAAGAGAGGAGGACTGGAGGGAGAGGAGGATCTCTTGTCTGTGAGATGTGCAGCATGGATGGGAGGATGCTGGATGCTGCCCCAGTTCCAAGACTTCCAGGAAGTGCCTCCCTGATAATCCATTCAGCTCCCTTGAATGGCTGATCCTATAAGGAATGGACTTGCCATGGGAATCAAGAGGGAGCTCACAGGGTCAGACTCAGCCAGACATCCAGCCTAGCCTCTTGTTGTTTTCTTTGTGGGGGCAAGAGAAACAGTTTGTGATTCCCCAATCACAGGGCAGCTCCTGTTGGCCCTGAAACACTGATGTCCAGAGCCCCAATATTCCACTCCCTTCAACCAGTACATGGGGTTAAAAGAATATGCTGTCTGTCATCTGCTTGACATGGGTGCTATGAGGAAAGAAAGCTGGATCATATTTACAGTTCTTCAGGAGGAGCTAGTAATAGAAAGCACTGCCTTGTTTCTGGTACTGAAACAATTTCCCATGCACTCAACATCAGATGAATTTTTAAATTTTTTTTTTATTTTTAAGGAAGCTTTAGATTAAATAAATGTTACATAAAAATATAGGAGAGTCTCATATGCCCCATCCCCTCCTCTCCCACACTTTCCCATATTAACATCTTTCATTAGTGTGGTAAATTTTTTATAATTCATGAACACATATAGAAGCAGTGCTACTAAATGTGGACTAAAGCTTATATTATAATTTACACTCTGTCTCGCACAATTTTATAGGTTATTACAAAATGTGTAATGACCTATACAATTCCCATGTCCCATAAATGCCCCCATATTACACCTATTCTTCCCTCTCACATCCCTCAGAAACTCTTGTGACCACTGCCCCCACATTAGTGATGAGTTCATCCAATGCTAGAATAATTCTATAATAGGATAACAGTAAGTTTACTTTAGTCCATTGTTCATTCCCCAATCTTGAGGACTTTGAGATGGTGATGCCCTCTCTGCTTCTAATTGAGAGGGAGCTTAGATCCCATAGGGCAAATGGATGGAACTATACTGCCTGCAGTTATAGACACACTCTGTTCCTTAGGATGTGTATCTACTCTCCAGTACATTGGACTCACCGCTAATGTTTATTCTAACATTTCTCTTTGCATCTTTGGCTCCCTGTCAATGGATGTTGTGGTTCCTGTGGTCTAAATCCCAGTGCTCAAGCCCATTACCTGGAAGACAGGTTGTGGCTCAGGCTGCATCTCCTACCTGTGAAATGTTGAGGGGACATCCTTACCTACCACTAACTGTGACCTTCTCCTCTACTCTCTGTGTGTGGAGTTATGTGAGTTATACAAATAGGCATTTGTATCCATGCAGATAATGGTCATTAAGTCAAAATGGGATGTAAATATCATGCTGAACTCTTGTCCTGCTCAAACTGTCAAATAATCTCCAATTCCTCCAGTGAGCTGATTATTGGTTGCCAGTGTGCTGTGAGATCTGGAAGATACAACCAGGGCTTTCTTTGTGAGCTGAGTCCTTGTTGCACCACATGATAACAACAAAACACAGGAAGCAGAACAACAGCTGCATGATGTGACTTCTCCCAAATGGCCATATGTCTAAGAAATCTGTTTTTTCTGTTCCCTCTCCATGACTATCCTCATTCATTTATTTCTCCTCAATACTCTAAAAGAAAAAATAATTCCGTTTTTTCTTCAATCACAAGAATGTCAGGAAGAAACAAATTCATGTCTTGCAAAATAATTCAAAACCACATGTGCTTTACAAATTCTCCTTAAAGTTGAAATTGTTTATACTTGGAGAGTTTGTGGAAACTTTCAAAATTGACTTTCTCAATGAGAGATTGCCATTTTTACATAACTATCACCACTACATAGAGACACATGTGTGTTCATTTCAAGGAGGATATACTGACTTAACTGTGGGAGAAGCACTGCTGTATTCTATGGGTATGCAGATGTGATGTCTTCCAAATTGGATGGTGGAGGGTGATGGGGCCATGTTGTTTAGCATTCATTAGCCAGGAAATAGACAATTCATGGCCAAATTTACCTATTGTTCACTAAGTCTTTCATTTTGTTTTGCAAGGATATGCACTTTTTATTTCAAATATTTTGAAATATGAAAATGTTTTGTCATATATAAAAACCCCACCAATGTATTTCCTTCTTTTTTCATTTTACGAAGTCATAAAGCAGAACCATCATGGTTTGGGATGCTTTGAAGGTCCTGAGGTGAGCAGCATAAAGGGGGGACTCAGCAATTTCAGTGGACACTTTGTCAAATGATGTAGGTGTCCTGCTCTGGGGAGAAAATTTGTCTCATCTGATTTTGCTGACTTAATCTTCAAGTGCAGGTGGGCAACGTTCTGCCCATGAAATCATGCCTGTGGCTGGTATGATCTTGCAGCATTTGTATTAAAGGGACAAACTACAGAAATCTTCTCATGTGAGGCTTTTAAGAGAAAGACTGTCATTCCATAAGCCAGTCCCTGATACAATTCTAGTAGATGGAGGTGGAAACATCCATCTTGTGGGCCCTGTTAGTGGAACTCTCAAGTGAACAGGAAAAAGGGCAGCTGCTGTCACTAAATGAATGAATAACTCCAATAACTTAGTTTCTATTGATTTATCATGGGAAAATAAAACCATAAAGATGTGCAATACAAGTAAACACTGAGTTTCCTCTGGATATAATAAGAATATTTAACAGTCAATTTTTAGATCTAATAGCATCCCCTATTTTCTAAATATATTTGTTCAAGCATAATGATAAAATATTATATATTTAATAGTTCAGTCATAGGTTTATATCTAAAGCATTCAGAAAGTACAAAGTTCCCATATACACCCCCCACATACAAACATACTTTTAACTATTATTAACCCTATGCATTGATGTCTTACTTTTGTTGCTATTGATGAAACAATATTTTTATGATTTTACTGTTACATATAGTCCATAGTCTACATCAGGGTTCACTCTTTATGTTTTATAGCTGTGTTTTTTAAAAATATTTTTAAATTAAAATACAAATGTTTTACAAATAATTAATGATTTTTAAAATTTTATATTGGTTGATACATTGAGCATGTCTTATTCCATAAATTCATTATGTTGAAAGTGACAGGTTGTTGAAATGTATAATAAAGAGAATACATTATCAAGCAGATATAAATAAAATATTTTTCAGTTCTTATTGAATAGAGTCAGTGATGTCAAGAAGATTGATTATGGGGATCATAATGTGTATAATCACAGCATTATGACAATAATATTCTAACTTGAGGTATCATAATTCTATCCAAATTTAAGAGCAGACCAGATATGGCTGTCAAATGGAGAAGCACTGTGGAAAATCAACATTTCTGTAAGTCTTATATAGCACATTTTGGTGCTCAAAGGCACCTTTTCTTTTAAAATATTGGGTTATGTTAAAAATTCTAACTTGGGTATGGTCTATGGGCCTCATTTTTTAAAGCCAGTTTGTTATATCATAATCAATTTAATGTTAATATATTAGTCATCAGTTCAGAGAGTCCATGCCACTATGGAATATTTCAGGGAAATGGGTGTTATGACAATTGGGAATGAATGCAAGATAATATTTCTAAAGATCAGGTCAGGCATGCCTGTTTGTCTTTCATTTCATATTTGGAAATTCTATCCTAAGATTATAGGGGGCATTGTTTTAATTTGCTATGGTATTATTGCAAATAACACACAATAGTTGGCTTCACAAGGAATGTATCAACATACGTATTTCAAAGGCTAGAAATCCAAAATTAAAGCAGCAGCAAGAATATGCTTTCTTCCAAACATCTCTAGCATTATGTTGCTGAATTGCAACAATCCTTGTGGTTCATTGGCTTGTATCTCTGCCTCCCCTTACAATTTCTCCATTTTCCCCTGACTTCCAACTTCTCACTCCTCTCTTTGAGTCTAAAGTTGTGCTCTTTAAAAGGCCTTCAGACATAAAGATTAATGGTTACCCTCATTCAGTTTGCCCACCCATGAATTATATCTTAGAAGGTCATATTCTGAAATATGAGTTCATACCTTAACTGATAATACATTTTCAAAGGGCCCCATTTAAAAATAGGTTCACTGTGAATATTCTCAGTGTCCTGATTTTGTGATAATCATGGTAGGATAAACATTCTCTATATTAGAACCCAATGCATGTGTCCCCAGACCTAGTTTTCCTCCCTAGGTCTGTTTTTCAGAATGCTGGTGATAAACTAAGCCTGATTTATTATATGACCATCCTGTATGGGAAAAGTCTGTAAATCTGGGTATCTTTGGTCAACTCTGAGATATAGTAGGGAGACAGATGTGATATAGCAGGGGGACGGTTGTGGCTTAAATGGTTGGGCATCCGTCTCTCATATGGAGGGACATGGGATCGATCCCTGGGACCTCCCAGTAAAAATTTAAAAAAAGAAAAATATAAAAGGCACATGGGCCACCAGGCCCCATGTGTGGGTGCACTGCCAGTCCCCATGAGCCCTGCAGCAAGATGATGATGTAACAGGAGAGTGACACAAGGGAGAGCCAAAATGAGACCTGCCAAAAAAAAAATGGAACTAAGGTGGTGCAGGTGAAAGGACTCCTCTCTCCCACATCGGAGGTTCTGAGGATTGAATCCCAATGAAAACAGGAAGAGAAGGTTGAGAAGAGAGGGCAGGAAACAGACACAGAGAGTTGCCCAGCGAATGGACACAAAAACAGCAAAAGTGTGGGGGAGGGGTAAAAATGGATAAAAGTAAATAAATAAATAAATCCTTAAAAAAAATAGGTTCACACCCACAGGAACAGAGATTAATATTAAGGTATGTCTTTGGTCAGTAAACAAATAACTCTAGCAAATTATTCCCCCTGAACTCCATGGACATGCTTTTCCTACTTGAAAAATGGATTACCTTGTCCAAATTTTATAAAAGCCTTAAGTTATTTCAGTACCTACTCTGTGCCATCAAAATAAATTGAGTGTGTTCCAATCCAGGGAAAATTTCTCTGCCTCTTTTGACCTGTGAAAAACTAGAAAAAAATATATTAGTTTTCTAAATGTGATGGTGGGACCAGCATAGGATAGATATTGTTATTCTAGAAGGGATAAATTGGAAGTCAAACAAAGGTTATAGGTTCCAGTCAAGTCTGAAACTCATCAGGGAAAAGCCCACTAGATTTCAAGGTCTGTAAGTCAGATGTGTATATATTCTTTGACTGCCTGGTCTGCTGGACTGGCAGCCAACCCTTCTCAAGGGCTTGTCCAGTTTCCCTGCTCTTAATGAATCCTGGGCCAAGGCCCATTTCTCTTCAAACATTGAAATGTTGCATTCACTCTGCCCCACTTCCTCCAAGCATCCTTCTGTCTTGTCCTAAGGAGATATCTTTAATTCTTACTTCTGCCA
>JAQZBX010038196.1:0-23503 GCA_029593785.1 Cabassous unicinctus | reverse complement strand
ACACACTACCTTCCCTCCAGGATGGGACATGAATCCTGGATATAAGCCTCCCTGATACCAAAGGATTATTACCAAGAGCCAATGAGCAATGCATTTGGAAAAATTCCTTGGCCAAAAGAGAGAAATTTTAAATACAAATGATTTTTTATGACTAAGAGATTTCAAAGTGAGTGGGGAGGTCATTTCAGAGGTTATGATTATTCACGACTCAGCAGGATCTCATTGACTATCACAGTCAACAGTGCCTCAAATAGCAGGATTCCTGAGGTCTCTAGAGATGTCTTGACACTATAAGCAGGGCACACAATCTCAAGAATTTGGCACCCTGTCAGTGGGTATTACTTTGGAATATATACTCTACAATGTAACAGAGTTAGACTCATTTATAACTTCTCTACAAGTGATTCTAATTCTCCTTTTATTTGAACCTATAATTAGCAGTATATTCATTAAAAATATGTCCCATAGACTCAAATCTTTGGGCTGTTCAAATGTCTGTTGAGCCCTGAATCTCAGCAGAGTTGCAACACCTGCTCTCCAGTTCATTGGACTTGCCCAGGACAAGTATCAAAAGGAGGATGATGGACAACACCCATCCCAAAAAACAGAGAGTGTCTACAACTGCAAGACAGTTCCATCCATCTGCCTCATTGGATCTAAGCCCCTCTCAATCATAAACAGATGGGCATCACCATCCCAAAATCTTCAAGATTGAGGAATGAACAAATATAAGGCATGAATGAATCTATAGACTAAAACAGACTTATTATTATTCTATCAATGGAAGACATGTATCATTGATATAAAGGCATGGCCATCAAAGGTTCTGAGGGGAGGGAGAGGGAAGAATAGGTAAAACATGGAGCATTTTGGGGACTTTGGAATTGTCCCACCTGATATTGCAATGACAGATACAGGCCATTGTACATTTTGTCAAAACCTATAAAATTGTAAAGTGTAATGTAAACTACAGTCAATGGTTAGTAGCAATGCTACAATTTGTGTTCATCAATTGTAACATGTAGGACACTAAGAAAGATGTTAATGGAGAAACGTGTGGGAGAGAGAGGGGGTGGGGTGGGTATATGGGAATCCCCTATATTTTTGATGTAACATTTATGTAATCCAAAGCTTCTTTAAAAATAAAAATACATAATAAAAAAAAATTACCCTAAACATGAATCTTTCACTTGCTTCCATTAGGCATTATCATAGGATTCCATTAACTTGATTGTTGCTTATCCACAACACTGGGAGGAAGTAATTAAAGTGTTCTTGTTTTTTTTTTAAATTTTGAAACAATATTAACTAAAATAAAAGTTACATATACTGAGCAAGGGACTATTTTCTTGAACCATAAAATGCCCGGTCTCTATAGTAGTGTGTAATGTGTACAACAAACAGAACATTCACAACATAACCACAAGGCAACCATCAATATAAAGACTTTAACATACATTACATGTCTAATTCTCCAATCCTATCAAATTTTATTAGTAATCTCAAAATTGTCCTTTATAATAAAAAGGATACTTTTTAGAATTGCATGTTTCATTCAATTGCCATGACTTTTTTGTTTCCCTTAGTTTGAAACAGTTAATCATTCCTTAATTTTCATGAATGTTGGGAATTTGTTTCCAGTGAATATAAATATCCCTCGATTTGTGATGGTCTGGCATTTCTGTCTGAATTTATTCACTTTTGTCAGGAAGATCATAAAAGTTATGCGGCTTTCTCATTGAATCTTAACAGGTTTAACACTCTTCTTGTTGTTGATGATGATGTTTTTCTTCATATGTTAAACCATGTGGTGATTGATTTGCTGCTCAATCATAAATCTACCCCTTTATTTTCATAATTAGCAAGTATTTTCTAGTTAGGTAGTTATTGAGCTTCAACTTTTTCATTAAATATATCATTTTCAACTCTTGGTTCCCAATTTTACTCATTACTGACATTATTTATTTTGATGCTCAAATTACCCCAGAGTTGGCCAATGTAGATTCCTTCAAGACTCTTCCTATGTCTTTTTTAAATGCTCCCGTCAATTTTTGAGGACTTCTTTACTTCCTAACACCACAAAGTGTCCAGGCACATCTTGTACTTTTTCTTCAAAACCTCAAAATTGATAATTTTTCATGGAATCCTGGTTCTTGATAGTGGAGAAGGGTTTTATCAGAGCCAAAATCTGGATGTTATATATGCTCATGTGCTCATTTTTAATGGGATCACAATTTTCAGGTCCTGACAGTGGATTGAGGTGTATACGCACACACATATGCATACACACATTTTCATTTTATTTATATTTTATGTATGTGGCCTAAGATGATCATATTTCCTGTAGAGTTATTTAAGTTTTAGTTCTTCCATGGCCCTGAGTCTCTTAGGATCATCTCATTGTAGACTCATATATTGAGAAGATTTGAAGCTGAACTTGTCAGTCAGCTTACCACAGGTTTTCCACCCGGAGCTGGAGGTCCTCACCAAAGCTCCTGTGATGGGCCCTAGGCTATAATCCCTGTCCTCCATTTCTCAGGCATTGTTTCTGAATGATCAATTCCCAAAGGAAAAATGGGACCCAAGTGCCAAATTTGCTTCCCTGTATGTCTATTCTTCCCAATTTCCTGTTTCGGTAATTCTTCCTAAATTGTTATTTCTATAATTAAAATCAAGTACATGTTTTTCTTATTTTTCATCTCATCCATTTGATTTCCATGTGAGGTTGTTACAGATTTCAGTTCTCTTAAATGACTTTCTTCATAATGATGTTAATTGCATTTTCCAAATCAGTAATGAAGTTGAATCTCATTTTTAGATGTTTCCTTGCACTGTGAAATCAGCCCAATATAAATAAGTTATTTATCCTTTCCTTGTGGTTTCACAGGAGAGTTTTGCCTAAAGCACATGCTAACATTTCTGCCTGCAAATAATGTCTCTTAATTTGTGGTTTATAATTTTCCTTATTTAATGATGTTTTGAAGTACTGATTCATTTAGCTATTTTTTTTGTACTAAAATGCCTTTAAACCCCAATTCTTAAATAATGAGTTTGCTTCATATTCAAGTCTAAGTTAACAATAATTTCCTCAATATTTTGAGGACAGCAGTAAATTATTTTTGTCTCACAATATTGCTGTTGAAAATTCATCTCCTGGATGTATGTAGAATATTTAATAAGGTCAATTGTAAATATGTAGTAATGGTTGGGCTTGATGGTATCACATTATGACGAATGTAACAAACACTGTTGATTTATGGATGTGATTATGCCTGATATATGAAGTCTAGGGACATCAATGTTTACTGGAGGACAGCTGGAGGAAAATATTGGGAATATATAACAATGATTTTGGCAGTAGATGAGGATTATGGCTAATAATACAAATAGAGTATGTTCTCCTGTAGAATGTTAAGAATGTGGTGATACTTGAGAAAAATGCAACGATGTAATTTATGGACTATAGTTAACATTGTAATATTTTGGCAGCAAAAGCAAAGTTGGTACTATATTAATGCTAATGGTCAAAAATAAGAGACTATGGTGTTTGGTTTTGTGAAATATGAATATGATTATGTATTTTTATCTCTTCATTTTTTTTTTCATTAAAAGAAGCTCTTGACTACGTCATTTAATTAATCTGTGTTTATCTGTGTATCTTCCCTGATCTTCAGTCTGTCCTTAGAGTCTTCTCTTGGTCTTTGCAGTTTTAGCAGTTTCACTATGACATGCTATAAAGTTTGGGAAAAAAGCATCAGCAAATTTCAAAACAGCTTCTAATACCAACTGCAAATATAGCAGTAATTCAATCCAATCCAATTCTGACTCTACACAGGGTTAGGTAGACACCATGGGTAAGGGGATCCCTCTATAAGACTGTCCTGCAAGTGCCAGTCACAAGTTTGGGGACCTAAGCCACTCACACTTCTGCAAATTTGGAGGTTCCCATCACCCCCTCAAGTTTGTTAATTTGCTAAAACAATTCTCACAATTCACTGGAAGTGCTATACATAAAATTATAGTTTTATTTTTGTAGAAGAATTCTTAAAAGAAGTTAAAAGAAGAGAGGCATAAGGTGAAATCTGGGAGGGTCTCAAATGCAACTTACATGTCCTCCCTAAATGGAATCAGAACACCTCACCCTCCCACCACAGAGATGCATCTCATCATTCATGCAAGCTTATCAGGTTTCCAAGAGTACTGAGTTTAATGAGGTCTCATTACATAGGCATGATTGATAGAATAAAGGCCCCCATTGTTGAATGCAATCTGCAGTCCTGTTCCCTGCCAGAGGTCAGGCAAATAGGCTAATAAGACATAGCTCAAAGCGCCAATCCCCTAATCACTTAGCTGGTCTCTCTGGTGGGGTCAGCCTCACCCTAAGACCAAAGGTCGGCTGCCCCTCCCTGTGGTCTTGTTAGCATATGAACTATCAGGTGTGGTCTTGCCCCAACCATGAAAAACCAAAGACACTTCTATCAGGGGAAATTAAAAGGAATCAGAAGTTCCTTCCCTAAGAACTGCAAGCAAAGACCAAGTAAGTTTTTCATTATGCCACATATGTCTACTCATGGATTTCTTTTTTTTTTTTTTCAACACCTTAATATTTATTTGATTTCCTAAAACTCCAAATTGGACTCTGTAATAATTCTGAATTAAGAGCCATTATCTCTTAAAAATTATTGACCCTGTTCTAGGGTTTTACTTTCAGATTCCACTCAAACGTATATTAGCACTTCTTATAGCTACGGTGTCATAGGAAATCTTTCATATATATATTATTTTTTCTTTCTGCACTGTTTTGAATAAAGTTTTTCAATATCTTCTCAAATGTGTCAATCAACTCTTTAACCTATATAATTAATTTTTATTTCAATTATTTTATTTAATTTCAATAAGACCAACTTATCCCAAATCTTCCATCATTTTTAAATTACATTGTATGATTCTTCCACCTTCTATAGTTTTTAGAGATTGTTTTTATTAGACTAGTTTTGGTTTATGCAGAAAATACAGAGATCCATATACCCCCACCCACCCATTAATAATCTTTGCATTAGTGTGGTAAATTTGTTATAATTGATGAAAGGATATTATAATTGTACTATGAAATATAGTTCAAAGTTTACATAATGTTTCTCAATTTGTTCTGTACAGTCCTATTGTTTTTAAAATTTTTGTTCTACTATTTCCCCTTTAAATGAAATTCAAATATAGAATTCAGTGTTAATTAAATTCAGAATGGTGTGCTACCGTTGTCACCACTTACTACCACAATTCTGATATCACCTCAAACAGAAGTTCTGTACCAATTAAGAATTAAACTGGCATTCCTTAAACCACCCAGTCTCTGTTAAACTGTATTATAATTTCTGACTCTGAATTTCCTTTTTCTAATTATTTCATATCAGTAAGACTGAGGCAGGTTAGTATAGGGAAAAGAGGGAAGACCTGGCAGACCTGGCAGAAAACATGGCTGTGAGACTGCCCGTGAAGCCCCACCCAGAAATCCCCTGAGGGAAAGATCACTGCCAAGAATAAAGCCAGAAATACCTCACCAGACCGCAGCCATGAGAATCACATTTAAAACAAGAATCTCATTTGGAATGAAAATCCCATCTGGGATTAAGGGGAAGCCCTGCATACTTTAGAAAGTCTCACCACTGGCCCCTTGAGAACTAACAGGTAGGGCAACCAATAAGAACAGCAAACAGCTGGGGCCCCTCTGCAACATTATGAAGAGGGAAGAGTAAAGGTTTTGAAAGGCCTAACCTGGGGTCCCCATGTATACGACTCACCCTGCAGCACACCTGCAGTCCATACCCCAGACTGTACACTTTTCTTATTTTCTTGTTTCTTAATAAACTCTTTAGTCCCTTGTCTACAATATAGTGTGTCCTTAAATTCTTTTATGTGACATAAGCTAAGAACCCAGAAGCTCAGAACCCAGAGCCTTCTGCCAGAAAGATCATATAATATTTGTCTCTTTGCATCTGGCTTATTTCAATCACATGATGTCTTTAAGAAGCATCCATGTTGTGCATATATCAGAACTTCATTCCTTTTCACTGCTAAATAATATTCCATTGTATGTATATACTGCATTTTGTTTATCCATTCATTTGTTGACGGATACCTCTCTTATCTTTTGGCTATTGTGAATAATGCTGCTACTAACATTGGTCTGAAAATATCTGTTAACATCCCTGCTTTCAATTCCTTTGGATATGTACCTGGATGTTTTCACCCATAAGGTTGTTGATTATTGTTTTGGTCATCACTTTTTTTTTGGCCAGAATTCCATGTTTAGAAAAATGTTTTATTTAATTATACCTAAATTTTTAAAATTTATTCTCTATCGCAGCTGCTGGTAATCTCTAGCTCTGTGAATTTTCTACCCCAAGATATTTCATATAAAGAGAATCAAAATGTATTTGCTCCCTGTGACTTGTTCATTTCATTCACTATATTTTCAAAGTTCATGTATGTTTAGCATGCATTAGAAATTTATTCCTTTTATGGTTGAATAAAATTCCATTGTATGTAACAAAAAATATGTTAATGGACATGTATAAAAAGTTAAGATGAGAAAATAATAATATAATGGTGGAGGGATGGAGATATATATTAGTAGGGTTTGTATATTAATAAAGTTATTTGGTACTAGTCAAATTAGATTA
This sequence comes from Cabassous unicinctus, assembly GCA_029593785.1. Lineage (NCBI taxonomy): Eukaryota > Metazoa > Chordata > Mammalia > Cingulata > Chlamyphoridae > Cabassous > Cabassous unicinctus. The sequence goes on along the minus strand of JAQZBX010038196.1, from coordinate 16,823 downwards.
TTATTAGTTAAGATGCTAATTGTAATTACAAAGGTCGGCACTAAGAGAATATTTAGAAAATAGAGATAAAAAGAATCAAATTAGTACACTAAATTAAAGCAACTAAATACCGAAAGAGGGCAACAATGGATTAATTGAAGAACAAAAACTCAAAAGACATACAGAAAAAAATAGCTAAATTGCAGAAGTAAATTCTTCTAAAATGAAAAGACAACTTACATGATGAGAGAAAATAGTTTCAAACTATACATCTGATAAGAGCTTAATATACAGAATATATAAGAACTCTTACAACTCAACTACAAAAACGACAAACTACCTGTGGCAGTTTGGTATTGTTTATGAATTCGGAAATTAGATATCGGATTGTGTTTGTAAACTGGTCTGTTCCTTTGGGCATATAGATTGTGTTAAATTCAGAGGTTTCACTTTTACTTGATTAAATTATGATTAGGGCTTTGATTCTGCCACGTCAGTAGGAAGGTGAATCCCTGCCCCCATGGTGGGCGAGGACTCACAGAGAAAATGATAAGGCAGAGGAGAGAGTTTGAGTTTTTATTGCAGGAGCCCTGAGAAAAAATACACAGGAGAAGAACACAGAATAAGAAAGAAAGCTCAGTTGACAGGATCCTGCAGCCCAGGAAGAGAGATGAGCTGTTCAGCCCAGAGCCCTGAGCAGCTGATCCCAGAGAGAAACAAGCCCCAGGAGTGAAGAGACTTGTTCCAGCCTACAGTTGAGATTGGAAGATGCTGGGACCACGGTGTCTTAAGAGGAAGAGGAAGGCTGAACCCTCACAGACATCACCCGCCATCTTGCTCAACATGTGGCAAATGACTTTGGGTGAGAACTTACCTCTTATAGTACCTTGAGTTGGACTCTTTAGGGCCTGGTAGCTTTAGCTTCTACCCCAGACTGTACACTTTTCTTATTGTTGGTAAGTACCAACAATATAAGTACCCAGGTAAGTACCCTGTATATAAAACCCAACAGATTTCTGGTACTTTGCATCAACACCTCTTTGGCTGGGCCAAGAGTTTGATTAGACAGTTCTCCAAGAAAGATAGTCAAATGTCCAATAAGCATATGAAAAAATTATCAACAAAATAGCCATTAGAAAAATGCACCTGAAAACTACATGAGATACTACTTCACACCCAGCAGACTGATTAAAAAACTGATTTAAAAAACTAAAAATAACGTGTTTGTGAGGATGTGTAGAAATATGAACCCTTGTATATTGTTGGTGGGGACACTGAATGGTTCAGCCACTGTGGAAACAGTTTGGTGGTTCCTCAGATAGTTCAACATAGAATTACCATATAAACTGGCAATTCAATTCCTAGGTATATATCTAGAAGAACTTTGAGCTGAGAATCATACAGATATTTATACACCAGTGTTCATTGCAGCATTTTTCACAATAGCCAAAAGGTGGATGCAAACAAGGGTCCATCAAAAGATAAATGGATCAAGAATATGTGATATATCCATACAAAGGAATATTATTTAACTATCTAAAGTAGTGAATTGCTTTTTCATGCTACAACATGGATGAATCTTGAAGGTATCATGCTGAGCAAAATAAGTCAGACATAAAAGGTCAAATATCATGTGATTTCTCTGGAAGGAAATAGTTAGAATAAAGAAATTCTGAGAGACAGAGAGTAGAGTGATGAATACCAGGGGAAGTTAGGTGGAGGAATAGGGAATAATTGCTAAATGAGTATCAGTTTTTGTCTGAGATAATAAAAATAGTCTATAAACAGATAATTGTGAAAGTTACATAGAATTGTTGATGTACTTAATGTCAAAGAATCACTGGTTAAAGGGATTTTTATATTATGAATGGTTTATTGCAGTTTAAAATAAATTGTTTCTAAAAAACAGCTGAAGAAAGTAATTGATAAATTTGAAAATATAATTAACAAAATTTAAATCTTTATAAATATAGAATACTGCACCCACCAAGTTCAGAATACCCATTAGTATCAAATTCATATGGAATATTTACAAAATTGATTAGAAACTGAACATAAGGTAAGTTCCAACAAATTTTACAGGATTAAATTCTTACGGAGAATGTTCCTTAATCACAATGGAATTAAGCATGAATTAATAATGGACTACTAATTAGAAAGACAATAAAAGTCTAGAAAATAAGTTATATATTTCTAAGTAGATATTTGGTCAAATAAAGACTCCCAAAATACATTAGAGGAAAATTTGAACTACATGATAATTAAAATGGTAGCACATAAAAGTTCTGAGATGCTTGCTAAAACTGTATTTAGGGGAAATTTATATTTTTAAACATATATATAATTAAAGACAGAAGGACAAAATTAAATACCAAATCGGTGCTATCCAATGGAACTTTCTGCAGGGATGGACATAACTGTCTTACTAACAAAGTAGACACTGGGCACATGAAGTTGTTGAGCACTTGAAATGTGGCTAGTGTAAACATGGAACTGATTATTTAATTTGAATTATTTAATATTTATTTAGCCATTTTTGATCATTGGCAATCACATGGAAAGTACAGATCTAAGTAATCTAACAGCCTCCCAAAAGGTGCAAGTTACATCCAAATAATTTTGATGCAGATATTAATGAGGTATAATTTAAGTACAGGAAATTCACACATTTGGGATGTACATTTTGATGAGCTTTGGCAACTATATGTAGTCATATAACCATCACCCGTAATAAGATATAAAATGCTTCCATCAACCTAAACATTTCCTTTATCACACTTTGTATACAATCTCTTCTCTTCATCCTCAGTCCCTCATCAAATTTCTGTCTCTATACTTTTAGTTTCTTTATCTAATCACCAGACATTGCACTGGTGTTCTTTACCGTTTGGGACATTAACACAAAAATGTATTTAATAGATAAAACTCAGTGCACTTGAGGCATCAAAATGTTCCCACCAATAAGCTATTCAGAGTCTCTCTTTAAATAGTTTACAATAAAGTTTGAACTGTTTCTGTTGCTTATGTAAAGCAAGACAATGCTCCCTGTTGGTGCAAGCCAGCTGGAAAAATTTCAGTTTTGTTCAAGGACAGTGAAACTGGTAATACTATCGTGAAATAATTCAATGACTTTTCTATCATTAATGATATGCCTCTGGGGTAGTTTTATTTCAGATTTTATTTAAAGTGGATTACAGTAGTGCATGCTATTCCAAGTAATGAGCCCTTTTGATACAACGGTCCTCACAGAAGGTCTTTGTTTTAAGAGACTCCCTGGAGACTGCGGTAAGTGTAAGATGATAAAATTGTAGCATTTTCTAAGTGTACAATTGACAATGTTGTATTTTTTACTTGACAAAGTTGCTTACCTTTTATCAGAAGATGTCTTGATTTTTTTGTTTCCAATTTGTTATTTTATTCTTTTCTTTTAAGAATATATATTTAGGTTTTGAATGATAGCAATCATTGTTGCATCACACTTCATGGAGGTTCCTAAGAAGGAAATTCCACAAAATGTAACTCATTTTGGCATGAAAGATGGCTGTCTAGCATTATTGATGCCTGAGTCTGAAGCTTCATATTGAGGAAGGTTTTGAGGGAAGTGGAAAATCTATGCAGATGTAAAACGTATACACATTTCCTCTTCCTATAAAAGTCATTGATAATCTATGCCCCTACTTTAATTACAAAATATGGTCTTAAAGGTGAGGAAAACCTTCATTAATTATGTTTGAAAACATCTCTTCTAAGGACATTCATGGGAAAAATAGAGACAATAGATGCCAAGAAGGCAAGTCAGCCATAATTTCAACTTTACTTCAAAATCAAAAAAAGTTAGGTCTAATGACCAGGAAGTCAAATCCAGGGAGTTTAATTTGACTACTGAATTTTTATGTTTATAAACCTTTTTTTTAAATGGAAGAATAATTTTACAGTAATGTATATAATAGGTGATACCATATATTTATTCATATATTGTTTCATATTCTGTGAACCTCTTTAGAAACTAGGTGCTGCACTGGGTATACTGATGTGGACAAAAGAGTAACAGTGCAGCTAACCCTTAAACTCTTCAGTAGTCATTAAAAATAATAGAACACTTAATATCTTCTGTGGAAAATCACATCAAGCTTATAGAATCTTTGTGTTATTTTTTCTAAATGAGACAAAATGTAATCCAGGTAAAGGATAGCAGGATTAATAAGGGGAAATGCAAGAGAATAATAAAGATAAAGAGAACGTTCAATTTTTCAGAAATTATCTTTAGTCAATCTTTTTTTCATTGAAAAATTTCATAGGTGACACATAAAAGGAAGAATTGTTTGTTCAATGTAACAGGGTGAGAGGAAAACATGGGTTAATTAGAATTCTTATATATAGAAAGGGCAAAATTTAGCATTATTTCTTGGATATTCAGTAGTTTTAAAAGAAGTGAAAAAGTGCCCAAAGTATGTAGATATATCTAGGAAAAAATGTCACAAAAGTTAGATGAAAATAAGATAAAATATATATTATTAAAATATTTTACTTGTTTGTTTCTGTCATGTTTTGCTTTGTATTATTTGTCTTATATTCTGGAAATTGCCTATCTACTTGCATAGCCTCAATCCAGAAAGTTGGTAGTAGTAATGATATATTCTCATTGATGTGAACTTTTCAAACTAACGAAATTAAGATCTTTAACTAACAATTGGAAATCAATAGTGTTTTGATAATTGACCAGCATGAAAATTGTAATAAAATCCTAAATCCTGGTTTTGAAAAAAACACTCTGATAATCAATCTAAGGGGACAAATCAACTTAGTGTAATTTGGAAATGATAAGCTAAAATAAATATTGGCTTATATTCAAGTTCTAGGAGAAAAATTTTGACAAACATTATGAAGAGAATTGATGTTTGGAAGGGATTTTGAATTCAACTATGGCATGTATTTATGTCATATGCTATTTTAAATTTGGAGAAACTATTTAAAAATGGGGATTGTGGGAGCCCTCTAATCTTTACATCTAAAATATAGTTTGGAGGCCTGTTTCTCTGCCCACATAGAATTCACCTTATCAGTTCCTGCCATAAATAGGAACTTTCCTGCTTATCTTATCTCCCTTATCTCCCACCCTATCTCCTATGTATATCACTTAATGTTTCTGTAATCTTGCTTCCCCATTATCAGCCTGGAATTCTTATGATGTGATTTACAACCCCTATACCTGCCTGATCACCTGCACCTGCACCCTGACTTTGACTGTAAAAAAATCATGAATAAAAAGCATGCTGGGGATCAGCTCCAGAGCACAGCTTCTTCAGCTGTTCTCCCCCTGATCTCTCTCAACATCCGTGTTAAGAATAATTTCTTTGCGCAGTCGCTGGCTCTGCTGGACAGACCCCCGCAAGACTTTGCAGGATGGATTCCTGCAGGGGATGTTTGAGAATATATATCTTTCTCTGTTTTAGGTAAATATGTGTTAGAATATGAGAGCAATTGTGAGTTTTAGTGTTTGTGAATGTAGATATTTATAATTTTGTTCTCCTTTTTCTATATAGATTCACTAAAAGTCATAAAAGAGAAATGAAGAACCAATCAATATAAATACAGTTCATTCTGGTAGGACTGACAGATGACCCACGATTGCAAATTGTGATTTTCTTGAGATTTGTTTTTCTGCGAAAATCTGAAACAGTCTTAGGTTTTATCTGTATTTCGTCTTTATTCCTTATGCAAATCATTTCTCAATTTTCTGAAGGCCTAAATTATATCTTAAAATTTAAAAATCCTAAGATTTGATTTTCAGTATGACAGTGCCATTTTATGTAGTCATTTCTGCCCTGAGGAAACTTAGGCCCATTCCTGGGTTGGTAACTTTTTTCGCAAACCATGTACACAGTTGGTGATTAAAGGCTTTCCTTGCCTTTTCATTTTTATCACTCTCATTCATTTTATCATATCCTTAACACGTTCTCATAAATACAATTGATTTAAGTTTACCAAAACAGACTGATTTAAGTTTACCTAAACAAATTGATTTACCAAACAGATCTTATCACCATCTCTATTTATTCACATTCTGACTTAAAGTATTATAGAAAATGCAGGAAAATACCTTTCTATAAGAAAACATATGAGAAAATATTTGTGACCTTGGGTTATGCAAAGCAAGATCCATAAAAGAAAAGTGTACGATAAGATGAATCTTTAAAAATTAAGGACTTCTATGCTTCGAAGACATTGTTAAATCAATGAAACAAGCATCAGACAGGAGAAAATATTTGCAAATCACATGGCTGGAAAAAGGACTAATATCTATAGAACATAAAAAAGTCAATAATAAAATATAAAAATACAAGCAAGTCACATAAAATGCAGGCAACATTTAAACAGTTTACCAGAAAAGAATAAAAGAATGGCAAATAAGTGAAAAAAAGTTCATCAAAACATTTGTGGGTTTTTTTTTTTGTATCATAAAATACATTTTTTGTATCATAAAATATGATACAAAGCTTAGGCAAAGATGTGGAGCAACTGAAACTCTCATAAAAAGCAAGTGCAATTATAAAATTATAAAACATCTTTGGAAAAGATTTTTGCAAATTCTTAAAAAGTTAAAAATATATCTACCATGTAATACAGCCATTGCACTACTAGGTATTTATCCAAAAGAAAGAACAGCATATGACCACACAAAGACCTGCTGTCAAATGTTGATAACAGCTTTATTTAATAGTCAAAAGCTGGACGTGACCTAATGCCCCTCAACAGGTGAATGGATAAATGAGCTATGATATGTTGGTAAGTGAGTAAGAGTTACCAATAAAAGGAATTAATTATCTTTACAGGTAATAAATACATGGGTAAATCTCAAAAATTTGGCTGAGTAAAAGAAGTTCAATAAAAAAAATAATCCTGCCTTATTCCATTCATTCAATATTCTAGACATTTCTAACCTTTAGGAACAGAAAGCAGACAAGTGGTTGCTGAGGGGAGGGAAGAGGAGATAACAAAGTTGCAAAAGGATGGAATGGGTATGTTATCATGATGTGGTGATGCTTTTATCTCTGTAATTATTAGGATATGTGAACTCGTATATTTATCAAAGTATACCACATTGTACACTGTACATAAATGCAGTTCATGGTATACCCTACCTCAACAGAGCTTGAAAAGATGTACTGATACAAAATGAAGTATCTTGGTGATTAACTACCATGTATAATAAATGGGATTTATGTTTATATATCCCCAGATGTTTTTTCTTTAATTTACTCATGAAATAAATTAACATAGTGCCAATATAGAAATCATGATACAAGGTATGTTTCTCAAACCAAGTCTTTGTCTACTTCCAGTTACATTTCCAAATAGGATAATTACTTTAAATGTTTCTGATCCAAAGATATAATGCACAGACTGCTCTCCTTTATCAGCACTAGAGTGGGTCTGCATATTCAAATACTTCAGCAAACATCCAGCCAGGAAAGATACATTTTATTTACGAATGTTCCAGCCATTAACTTGGCTTCAGTGAGGTAGGAGCACTACATCTCTTCCCTACCCCACTCCTTTGTTACTGGTAGTGAAGTCAATCCTTCCCACTTTTTTGTAAGTTTCATATAAATCCATGTGATCCCTGTTGTTGGTGTCTATCTTTAGATTCTGATTTATTAAGCATTGTGTTTGGGTCTTCAGAACAATTCATGTGCAACAGAGAATTCTCAATTAGAATCCAAATCCATAAGCTATTTTTATTTATTATTAAAATAATGATCCATATTATTATTGAATGATTCTGAGAATCTTCTCAGATACCTACAAAATGTAGGTCATCTACTCCAATCATTCTCATTTCCTTTTTTGCTTATAGCTTGATTTCTAATCATATCAAGTCCTCAGAAAACAGGATTATTGTTTGCATCATAGAAGATTTAACCCTAAAGGAACCATTTTAACCGTGATAGAGGTCACATTTTCCAGTTAGTTTTATGATGACTCTGTAGATCATAAGGAAGACTGCCCAGAGTTTGTGAAGTCACAGGCCAAACACAAGATACTCTCCTACCGTGCCAAGTTTACTTGTGCTTATCAGAATTATCTACTGGACTGAAAAATATCACTAAAATTTTTGTAATTGAAACCTAAATTTCTCTGGTTAACAGGTTTTGGCTGCTTTAAGGTCAGAAGTAAAAGAAAGTTTATAAAGGAAAACATCCATAACGCTAAAACAATTTGGGTTTTCTGTTATAATTTTCAAATCCAAATGTACATCTTCTGTTGTAAAGTATGGATTGTATGGGTCTTTCTCTCTGATCATTGAACTGTAAGTATTTAAATTCAAGGAAGATATCTATTCTTACTTGTGTAGTTTCAGGTTCTTAGAGCTCTGTCATTATTTGTCAAGGTAATGAATGGATGAATCAATAAACAAATGAAAAAGTATTTGGGATTTGCTCATTCAAAAAAATTTATACAAAAGTGGCTAATAGAGGTCTGTTCACCCTAGGAAATAAATCTAGAGCTTTAATATCCTGACTTGTTCTTGATTCATGGGAAAATGAAATTACTTTAGTAGTGAAATCACTATTATCTTACCATAATTATGCTTTCTCATAATTCTTCTCTTGATCAGAAACATATATACTGTGGTGGTATGGAACTGTTTGTACTTCAGAAAAATATGTTCTTAAATTTCATCCATTCCTGTGGATGTAACCCATTGTAAAATGATTATTTTGATGAGACTACTTAAGTTAAGGTGTATTCCATCTCATTCTATATAGGTCTTAATCCTTTTACTGGAGTTCTTTATAAATGGAAATGATGCAGAGAGACAGATAGAGAGATAGAGGGAGAGAGACAGAGAGACAGAGAGACAGAGAGACAGAGAGAGAGAGAGAGAGAAAGCCATGGAAGCCAGAAGCTGAAAACATGGAGGGCTGGAAGAGAAGACATCACCATGTTCCTTGTCATGTGGCAGAGGAGCCAAGTCTTGCAGGCAGCAGGTCTTCAGGAAGAAAGCATCACTTTAATGATGCCTTGATTTGGACATTCTCACGGCCTCAAACTTGAAGCAAATAAATTTCCATTGCTTAAAGTCAACCCATATCATGGTATCTGCTTTAAGCAGCCCAGGAAACTAAAACATCTATTATACCCTGTAAAACTATGTTTTCCAATGCATGAATGAATTTCAGGAATTAAGCTTTCATAATATCCAGGAACTTTCAAGAGTGTCTTATACGATGGGGGTAAAATGAACCAGAAGGAGCAAACATTGTCTCATTTCTCCTAATTCTGCTCATAATATTGGCATCATAATTTGGGGAAATGGGTTGTGGTGCCATGAATTGCAACTTCTGAAACCCTGTTCTGGTTATTTTCAAGGAATCTCCACTGAATTGCCTGTAGTCAACTCGACAGCATCTTCAACCTTCCTAGCAGTTCTTTAACTGCAGAGTCTCCTTCCAAATAAGGTCCCAATTTTCAGATTGCAAATGAGAAGACATTGTGCAAAATTTAGAAATCGGAAGAGAAGCAGAGGCCACTATTCTCCAGAGGCATTGCTACCAGACTGTTGAGCAGAGAGGAGATTCGTAGCAGCTTCTCAGCAAGTCTATGAGAATGATCAACCTCACTGCTAAGACTGTCAGCAGGAGCTTTCTCAGAAATTACTGAAAGTTGCTGCACTTTCCCTCTAAGCTTTTCTGAACCATTCCCTTCAAGGCTTCAACCTCAGATTTTTTTATATTAGTTTCCTTTAACTTCCATCTGGGGAAAAATATTGTGCAGCTACTTGACTGGCTTTTGCTCCCCCAAGCTCTTCCAACATTCTTAAAAGCTGTTATTCTATATTATACCCTTAATTCCCAGAATACTTAGAGTACTTCCCTTCCTGACTGCTCTGACTGATACAAGACGCATGCTTCATGAATTTGCAAACTTTGTATTCCCTATTATTAAAATATTTGCTTGGAAGTATAATTTTAAAACAAATTCACCTATATATTACGAGGTAACCAAAACAGAGGGAAATGGAACAGAGTGTACTATAGCCCAGCAATTTGTTATGGGTGAAAATCCCAAAATATCATATGAGCTGCTAGCATAAAATTTAAAAAAAGTTTGAGTCTTGGAATCTGTTGCATAAAAAGAGTAAAAGCAGTCATTTTGGGGCTTATGGGGCCAAGAAATGGGCAACAAACCAAGAACAATGTTTTGCACATTTTCTGCTTGAGAATATCCATAAAATCTGCCTACAGCTCTGCCTGTGATAATTGGCTTTGTGGGAGAAATAAAGACACAAATACAGAAGAGAAACAACTCTTTTTACATAACTCTCCTTGGTAGACAGTTTATTGCAAAAGTACATTTTAGGAGGATAGAAGAAGTCAGGAACTGGCATTTCAGAATGCAAAATGTACTCACTTTTCACACTGTGCAAAGTGAATAATTGAGTCTTCTGGAGCAAATTCTAAGAAAAAAAAGACAGAGGCGGAAAGGTGATATTGAAATAAGCACACAAGAAATTTTGCAAAATCATATCAGTTGAAAGAAGTAAACTCTACATGCCTGCAATAGTAGAGTAGACCTCAAATACATTATGTTGAGCAAGAGAAAGTGTACATAAAATTCATACTGTATGATGTACATTATAAGAAATTCCAGAAAAGGCAAAATTATTCTATAGTGACTCAATGGACATCAGAGAGTGCCTGGGTCTTATGGCAAAGGTGGAAATATCTGGGAAGAAGAAAAGGGAACTATATGGAATGGTGTGAATACTCCTTAGCTTTATTATAAAACGGCTGTATATATTTGTTCAAGTGCATTCTTTTAGAATGATTGCAGGCTATTGTATGCAACATATACACAGATAAAAGTGAATAAAATGGACAGTGCAGGATTAGGAAATTTGCAATTTGCAAATTGTTTTAAATATATGGAAACATCCAAACATCCAGTTGTAAATAAATTATACCTTGAATTTCTGTAATGGGTTATACCATTTGTAGGCTTAAGAGAATATAAAGCAATTTAAGCAATTAGAATCAAACAGGGAATTCAATTATTTCTAACAGCAACAACAAAAAAAACCTGACAATGTTTACAAATACCATATTCTTAATTCTTATAATTCTCCAGATGAACATTCTTCAAGGTAGATTCCTCATTCTGTTACATATATTTCTATATTCATATTAAAGATTCAGCATATGTGATGACTTCTGTTGGAAGGCTACTTTGATCTTTAAAATTAACCTATCTTACTCTTTTCTATCGCAACATTATTACAGAGTATAATAATTATCAGGTTTTGTGTGTCTCACAATTTTAACAATGTAAACTTCTTTTTTTTTTTTTAAAGATTTATTTATTTATTTATTTATCTCCCCGTTGCTGCTTTTGTTTGCTGTGTCCATTCACTGTGTGTTTTTTCCATGTCTGCTTATCTCCCCCTTGCTGTGAGGTCCTGCTGCATCAGCCCACCACGCCACGCAGGCCGGCCTGCCCTCACAAGGAGGCCCCAGGAAGTGAACCCGAGGCCTCCCACATGGTAAACAGGAGCTCCATCGATTGAGCCACACCCACCTCTCATAAACTTCTTAATAGTAGCTGTAATTAGCAGTAGATATTTAGCAAATATAATTTTTAATAGTTATATAAATAATCTAAAATTTCAAATAATTAACTAAAAGTATATCTAGCAGGTTTCATTTTAAAAGCTTTCAGTACAAAAATATGTATCAATTCTGAGAAGATGTATTTCCATGCAAAGAGGAAATTTTGTATTCAAGTTGGAGGTGGAAGTTCACTACTTATGAGGAAGTTCTACTCAGAAAGGAGACCATAGAGGTGCCAGGAGATTTGAGGGCAGAAATGACCTCTGTCTGACTAATGCAACAGGAGTCTGGATTCAGTTATCCCATTCAATAGCATGTTATTTAGACTAAAATTTTGCCTCTTTATGTTGAAAATAACAAAATTTTTGGATCACATCCTTGACGACTTCTTTCACCTGCTGGTTCCTTAGGGTGTAAATGAAGGTGTTGAGTAAAGGAACAACAGAGGTAATGAGCACAGTGACACCTGTAGTTAAAGTCACCCTTTCCTTTGCTGAGGGCTTCATGTACATAAAGATACAACCCCCATAAGCAATAGAGATGACAACCATGTGTGAGGAACAGGTGGAGAAGGCCTTTGCTTGTTGTTGAGCAGAAGGGAATTTTAGAATGGTGTTGAGGATGTAGGCGTAGGAGAGGACCACTAACAGCAACGTGAGCACAAGTGTTACCATGGCTGAGACAATAGACATCAACTCGATGAGGTGAGTATCTGTGCAAGAGATTTGCAGCATAGGAGAAGAGTCACATAGGAAGTGATCAATAGTTTTGGAGGCACAGAAATCCAGTTTCAGCCCCAAAACCAATGGGGGGAAGATGATTAGGAATCCATTTACCCAGGAGTTGAGGACCAGTTGGTAGCACAATTTGCTGTTCATAATGATTGAGTAACGCAGCAGTTTGCAGATGGCACCATAGCAGTCGTAGGACATGGCAGCCAGAAGGTAAAATTTCTGTAACTCCTAATAAGAAAAAAAAGAACAGTTGAGTAGCACAAGCATTATAGGAAATAGTTTGGTCTCCAGTAAGAATGGTTATCAAGAATCGTGGAATGCAGACCATTGTGAATGAAATTTCCAAGAAGGAGAAATTTCAGAGGAAGAAATACATTGGAGTCTTGAGGTAGGGATCCAGGAGAGTGAGGAGGATGATGATAAAGTTCCCCATCAGGCTTAACATGTAGTTGAGAAAGAGAAAGAGGAAAATCACAATTTGCTGCTGAGTGTCTTCTGTCAGTCCAAGCAGAATAAACTCTAACTCCAATGATTGATTCTTCATTTCTCTTTTGACCTATCAAATCTAAAGAAAATACAGACTCGTATTACATGTAAGAAGCACTTTTTCCCATTCTGAACCATAGGAAGCTCCATATTTTAAAAGTTACCATTTTGCAAATGTTTTCACCAATCAACTTAGAACTCAACAAAAAGAACATGCCCTTCAAATAATCAGCTGTCTTTATAAGAAGGTTGATAGATTTTTCCCTTTTCTACATTTGAATAAATTTTATTTACCAACTAACAGTGAGTGTATCGGTCATTTGAAATTTACCTCAGCAATTAATCTATGACCCATCCTACAAGGAGACACCCAATAGTGTATTTAAATATATCAGATTTTCTGATATCTGAATTTATCTTATTTCAAGTAATTAGTTGATTCTATTTATTTATCACCAATTTCAATTTATTATTTCCTTTTCTTACTTTTTTTGAGTCATTCTGATTCAGATTTTCTAAATCTTTCTGTTTGCTTATTCATCTATCTGTTCACCATTCCGGTTTGCTTTATCACTGGCCTTTATATAAAATGCTTAGAAAATTTCCCAGTATATTATTAACAATGGCACAAATCTGTATGACTAGGAATGAAATATGCTATGAAATCAACTACAAGTGATCTCTACAATTTATCTTTCTTTTTAGCATATTCCATTAATAATCATTATTAATGGAATATTTTCTTATTGTTGAACATTATATTAAGAAGCTGTAACTTTAGTTTGAAAGCAACATGATTTTAAGTACTAGCAATATTCAAAAGGCTTCCTTTAATTTTCTTTTCTTTTTTTTTAAATATAAGCTACTATTGAAAACAAAGAATGCCACATAAATGATTTTTCCTTTTCTCTTCAATTAAAATTATTCAAGTAAATCTCTCTATTTTCTAGATAACTTATTTTATTATTTTTCCCCATATGCTTTAAGTGCTAATAGATCTCTAAATTTCTTGAGTATACAAGATCATTATCTACTAGTCTTAGCATATATGTATATATATATACACCTGAAATAACATGTTATACCTTGCCTTTCAGCACAAAAAATATTGCTATTTTGATTATCCCTTGAGTTTTTTGATTTGGTCATTTTTCTCATAATAAAATATAAATCTACCTTTTAAATACATTGTAGAATTTTATGATGTTGTGGACTAAATACAACTAGAAAAGAAATTGCCTCTTTATTATTTCATCCTTATTTTCTGTTAATTATAATCTTCCTGTATTTGTTAAACACACCATTTATCTTTTACCTTGAACTGGGTATAAACATGTTTCTTTAAAGCAGGATAAGCAGTTATGATTTTTTTAGTATATTCCACAAATGAAGCCATGGATTTCTGTAGCTAAGTTTTAACATGACTTTAAGTGATCACAAGCAATTACATTAAACATATATTTATATCCTTGTCATCTCAAGGACTCTATTTTACTCTACTCCTGATTTGATACAGAGCTTTCAAAAATAAGCCAACAATTTTCTGCAAACTACAAGCAACCAACTGAGGCCTTGGAATAAGATTTCCTCAAAATCTAAAGAATAGCTGCTCTCTAAATTTCCCTCCACAATTCACCCACCACAACTTCCATTTTTTTAGCTGAATGAAGAAAATGACCTAGAGTGTCATTTTGTAGTTTAAAATATACATACCATTATACTTTTGTACATCCATTTTATACATTCTTATCTAAAACTAAATAAGAATATTTATTTCACCATCAAAAGGAATAGATCAATTGGGACAATTTAAGGACAAATATAATTCCCTGATACGGACTTCCAAACTTTTGTTATAACCTCTGATTGAGACAAAATAAGTTAAAATTAAATTCTGACTTGCCTTTCACAGGGTATGTTGGGATTTATTTTCTGGCTTCATACATTATAGACTCTATGGGCTAACTAAATAAGAGTGATTATAATCACTTCAAGACATTGTTCAGTTATTAAAGGGATGTTATATATCAATTTTTGAAAAGAAGGATCCAAGTAACAGATGAAATGAGAGAACTAATTTAGTTTTTCAATGATTTCCAACTGTTACTTCCTCCCTGTTCACTACATAAAACAAGATTCAGATAAAAAGATTCCTAGTGTATCTCTCTCATTCTTTCTAGTTTGGTTAAATTTTTTAAAAGTTTTTCTTAATCTTTAGCTAGAAGTGTTATTTCAAAGATCCAGAAATCAAAACTTAGAAAAATGCATCTTAACAGGAATTTAACATATTCCAGGATTCTACCTAAGGTGCAGTTTCACTCAAGGGAACCTATTGAAATTGCCAAAAAAAGAAAAATGGAAAAAATTTCCCTGGGGGTTATTACAAGAGTATTAATTATGTAAAAAAAATCAATTTCACTAAATTGCTTAGGAAAAAAAGCGGAAAGAACTGTATCTAAAACGACAGCTGTTTAATTTTTTAATATAAGAAATATGTGGCAATAACATCAGTTGCTTCACAGTCCTAAGGCAATATAGAAAAATTCATTGGGCTTTTTTTCCTCCAATGAGAAATTTCTCTTACATTCACTAAAAATATATATAATTTAGGATGTCTGTAATAGACCTGGATAATGCAAACAGATTTCTTAAATAGAAGGTTTTAATTCTGGAATAATGTCTGAATAATCAAGTTAATGATTTGCTTGGTAATAAATACATTTTTCATTTTGGAATATAAAAAAAATTCCAGTGGTGCGTTTAGTTTGTGACATATGTGTCTGTGCAGGATGATTTAAATATCAGAAGTTTGTTTTTTTTTTTAATTGTATCATTATCTTTTTTTTTCCAAGGGTGTTTTGCCTAGATATGAATCTAAGAACCAGCTTGTCAATTTCTCCAAAAAATGAAAAAAGCCTGCAGGGATTCTGATTTAGATTACAATGAATCTATAGATATTTCAGGAGTATCTGCATCTGAAAAGTATTGTCTGCTGATTCATCAATATACTATATTTATCCATTATTTAGATCTTCTTAATTTCTCTCAAAAATGTGTGGTTTTCAGAGTAAAGATCTTCCACACCTTTCGTCAGATTTATCCCTAAGCATTTCAAATTTTCTTTTTTAGTTTATTGAAAATGGCATTTAAAAAATTTTTAATTTCTAATTTTCAGTGACAGTATATAGAAATAAAATTGTTTTTGTATTGATCTCCTTACCCTCAAAACTTGCTGAACTCTTTCACTAGTTCCAGTAACATTTTTGTAGATACCACTAGATTTTTTACATTGATGAGAATGTCTTTGAATAAAAACAGTATTTTTTCAATTATGGATGGCTATTATTTTAGCACTGAACATCTATATTAGCTATTTTTAGATGTCCTTCCTTTGTCAGATTGAGCAATCTGTATTTTATTCTTATTTTTCTCAGAATTTTTCTCAGTAATGGATGTTGATTTAATCAGAGGACTTCTCGGTGCCTGTTTACATGATCAATTTTGTTTGTTTGTTTGTTTGTTTCTTAATGCAGTGAATTGCATTCATTCATTTTCTGGTGTTGATACCAAAATAGCATTCACCAGAGAAACCCCACTTTGTCATGATGTATTATCATTTTTATATACTGTTAGATACAATTTGATAAATGTTGCTTAGAATTTCTGTATCTATATTCATGAAGGATAAGAACTGTAGTTTTATTTCCTTTTTAATGTCTCTGCCTGGTTTTGGCATAAGGGTAATGCTGGCCTCATAAATTGAATGGAGAAGTATTTGTTCATCTTCAATTTTTTTTTGCATGAATGCGTGTATAATTGATATTAATTTTAACAAAAATTTTGGTAGGCTTTACATTTGATGTCATCTAGATCTAGCCTGTTTTGTGGGAAGGTTTTTAACTAAAATCAATTACTTTAACAGAAACAGGACTATACAGTTTGCATATATCTTCTTGCATGACCATTGCCAGTGTGTTTCTTTTAAGGATTTTGTCCATTTCATCCAAACTGT
>JAQZBX010038195.1:0-23505 GCA_029593785.1 Cabassous unicinctus | reverse complement strand
CTAAAGACTGGAATTTTTTTTTTGCGATAGTGCTATGGATGGGCTGATCTGTTTCGTAGTGATGCAGGGGCCAAAATCTGAGTTTTCTCCAGATCCGTATCTTAATAAGTCTTGCAATCAATGGGTTTGCTTCTGCTTCATCCAGCTGAGTTTAGACAAAGTGAAGGAAGAGCACATCCTTTTTCAACTAACTACTTTTTGGAGATGATGTTGGGCATTGACTCTAGTCCTGTGGTCATTCTCTAATTGAGTCTCTACCATTTCAGGGCACATGACATGAATTTGTTTTTCATTTCTGCTAGCAGGGAGCAGGGATGCTGAATGAGAAAACATTGAATTGAGATAGAATAGAATAGTTTGGCATTAGGCATGAAAATAGATTTTCTTGTTTATAGCATTTTAAGGGGTTGTGATGGGATCATTTTCAATTTGACTTTTACAAAAATAACTTGTTTATGTCATAAAGTTGTTTAGATTCATACTTCCTGAACACTAATGACTTATTGTTTGCTTTTGTTAGACAGATACTGAGGGAAAAAAAAAAAAAAACTCGTGAGAAGACCCCCATCTGGTGGAAAATAAGGGGTAAACTCACAGTATGCCTCCTTGCTCTCTACAGTGTACACAGGCAGGAGAGTTGTTTTTGTGGGGCTCAGTCTGAGACACTAGAAATCAATGTATCATGGGAAGAAAGAAGGGTTCTGAAGTTCCTTGGGGATACCCTCTCATGGGACAGTGGTGTCTGGGGGGAGCAGGAGTGGGCAAAGTAATGGGATGCTCACAGGAGCTGCCCATGTGTTTGTGATCTTGGCTTCCAGCGATAGAGACAGGACAAGCTGGAGCTGATGGTTTGTGTCAGGCCTGGGACCCTGAACAGGGAAGAAGGAAATGAGACGACTAGGGGAAGCTGGAAACATTTATTCTGCACATGCACACGCATACACATGCTGTCACATTTTTTTTAAAGAAAATCGGATCAGAGTGTAAAATTCTGCAAGTAACTTTTCTTTTTCACATTTTTCATTATGATTTTTTCAAATTTTCAGAAGAATAGAAAGAATAATATAATGGATGTGTATGTACCTACCATCAAGATTTAATGAATCTTAACATTTTGCTATTTTTGCTTTAAAACTTTTTTAATGGAATAAAATATTACAGGGACAATTAAAATGACTTCTTATCCCTACCCTAATCCTAGCCTCCCTAGTTATCTCTTTAGAGGTAACACATTCAGGAAGTCTTGTATAACGGTGTCATACATACAATATTTTGAAATTTTACTTCATATAAATGCAGCTGTAAAATTCATACAATTGTTTTAAGTGTTTTTAAATGTTATATTATTGACATCCCATTGTATGTATAACTCTGTAGCTAGGTATTCGTTTTTACAATTCATCCCTAATGACACATTTGTCTCTAAAAGATTCATTTTATCTGCTGTATTATGTCCCATCGCTGGGATATACTGATGTTTGTTTTTATTTATTTATTCATGAACTTCAGATTGTTTTTAATTTGCTGTCATAAACAATGCTTCCATGATTATCCTTGAACATGTTTCCTTGTGCACATATATAAGAGTTTAACTGGTGAGCATACTTACAAGTGGAATTGCTAAAATGCTTTTTCAAAGTCATTGAACTGGTTTGAGCTCCCATTAGCAAAGTAAAGGAGTTGCTAGTTCTTCACCTGTTGCCAACCCTTCATTTTGTCAAACATCTAACTCTGATGACTGTGAAATATTTCATTTATAAAATGTGCGGTTTCATGATTATTAGTAAGGTTGCATATATTTTCATGCGTGTTGGCCACTTTGTTTCCTCTTTAAAATGTCTATTTGTGCCTCTAGCCTATAAACCCTCAGGTGGAGTAGATTTTTCTTTCTGATGTGTAGAAATCCTTTGAATAGTCTGAATTCCGAAACTTTGTCAGTTATATGTTTCAAGTATCTTCTTCCTGTTTGTAACTTGTCTTTCACTTTGTTTATGGAGACTTTGTTAAACAAAAGATTTTAAGGAAGTCAAATATATGAAGCCTTTCATGATTTGTGTTTGTGTCCTATTTAAGATCTCCTTCCCCACCACAATCCTATAAAGGTATTCTCCTATACTTTTACCTAAGAGTGTGCAAGTTTTGCTTCTCACATCTTAAGCCCTCTGAAAAAAAGAAGTGTTAAGTATGAAGGACCTAATTTTATTTGTTTAAGGTGGCTCAACCTTATATACTTACTAATGAGTCCTTTCCCCATTGCTTTGGATGATAAACCTGTCATACATCAAGTACCTACATTTATTCATGAGTCTGTTGCTGGGTTACTCTCATCCACTGGTTAATTTTTCTATCTGTTAACCAATACCACAGTGTCTTAATAATTATGGCTTTAAATAAGATTGATTGGGAACCAAGTTTCCCTCCTTATCCTATTTTTAAAACTGGTGACTTTATTTTTGTTATTGTTCTTATCTTTTACCTTTCCACATGAATTTTAGAACTGTCTGGTTAAGTCCCATAAAATATCACTGTTGTAATTTCACATTAGCTCAGGTGGGTAACAGGTTGAGGGAGAGAGACAGCACAGGCCCTGAACAGAAGTCAGGAGGCGAGAAAAAGGTCAGCAAACTATCAGTGGGAAAATCACTAACCTAGTAGTTCAGATAAAGTGTGTGGTTGTGGGTGCTGCCAAATTTGAAATTAACTAAGTTCTTATTGTACCGCTATTCCTTTATTCTCAAGATTTTATCACAAGCCATGAAAAGTTACAGCTTGCAACCAAGGGAATATCTGTAGACACTGGTCTGTCCTGGCACTAGAAAACAGACTCACAACAAGCGTTCATGATCATTTCATTTGCCATCTGCTTTCCAGCGTTAATAAAAGTTGTTTCTCTGCACATTTTTTGATTGAAATTGCATGTAACTTATACATAAATTTAGAGAAAATGAAAAAAAAATTAAGGATGCTAAACTCCTCGCCAATAACCAATTTTTGTTAGGCAATTTTTAAAAGTGTTCAGCAATTTCTTAAGCCACAATCTTCTAAAAGCTTTGTTGCTGTGGTGAATTATTTTTTTGCAGTTCTAATTTTGAATTGGTTATTGCTAGCATATAGATACATTACTGTTTTGTGTGTGGCTCTTCTATCTAGTGATCTTATTATTTCTAATATTTTGTATGGCTCTCTTGAAATTTTTAATGTAGAAAATAATATTCTTGCCAAACAGCTTGCCCCTTTCTTTCCAATACTTACACTTTTTGTTTCTTTTTCTTCTCTTATTACATTGGTTAGGACCTCCAATAAGATGTTAAATAGAAGCAGTGATAGCAGGAATCCTCAACTTTCTCTTAATTTTAAAGGTTTTACAGGTTTCTAATGTTTCACCACTAAGTATGCTGTCTTAAGTAGGTTTTTGAGAGATAATATTTTATCAGATTTAGAAAGATTCTTTCATCTTGCATTTTGATATCATCTTTCCCTTTTTAAAAGTCTACAATGAGCATGAAATTGTATTAAATTTCTTTTCTGTGTTTTAAAAAGTGATTTATTTCCTTTTCTTCATTCTTTTAATCTGAAGGCTTACTAAGATTTTTTGAGATTGAATCATCTTTTCATTCAGCACATATATAGATAAATATATTCCTCACTATATATTATGCTTAATATATTTATGTATGATATTATTTAATAAATATATAAAAGTATATGTTAAATATTTACTACATAAAGATAATATTTATACACTTTTATATTCAACAGTAGTATGTTTGAAAAACAGTAGTATTGTTTGTTTTATTTTCCAAATAAATTATCCTTATATGGTTTTCATAAACTCTAGACATATAGATATTTCTATATAAATGTATTCTTGCTATGATATTTAATATAAATTAATTTAATATTACATATTTTATTACAGTGATTTTATACCACTGATACTATTACATATAGAATTCTTGTATCTTTGTTTTTAGGTAAAATTGGTTTATAATTTCATTTTCTTATCTTATCCTTGTCTGATTATATTATCAAAGTTATACTAACCTGAAATAGTGAGCTGGTCTGTCTCCCTCTTCTATTCTGTTCTCTGAAACAATTTATAAGATATGTGTCCTTTGAAGGATAACAAACTTTCCTATGAAGCTATTTTGTTGTTGTTGTGATGGGGAGAGAGACTTTAAAAATTTGATTGAACTTTTTAATGGTTATTATTAGTTTATTCAGGTCTTCAATTTTTCTTAAGACAACTGCAACAATCTGTAATTTTCTAGACTGCTGTCCAATTCATCTACTTTTTTTCAAATTTATTGGCATAGTTATCCATAACTTTTTATGATTTTTTAATTGTCAGATTATCTAGACTTCAGTCTTCTGTCCCAATACTAATATTGTTTACTTTATTTTTGTCTCCCTGCCCTAGCTAGCCTGAGATTTGTCTGTTTTCTTGATCTTTCTTTTAAAAATGCTTTTTCTTATTATGTTTACTATGATTCTTTTGCTTTTTTATTTTATTATTTTCACCTATAATCTTATTTTGTCCTTTGTTTCACTCATTTTGGTGTACACTTGTGATTTGATTTGTTTTGTTTTTCTTACATAGTTATAGGATTAACTCTTATGTTTTCAGTATTTAAAAATTTTTAAATGTTTTCATATATGGACATAAATTTATCTCTGAGTAATACTTTAGCTGCATCTCACAAGCTCTTTTGCATGTAATATTTCCATTGGGATTCATGTCTAAATATGTCATAAATGTTATTGTGGTTTCCTCTCTAATCCAAGTGTTAAAGACATGAACACTGATATCTAAACTTAGATTTGTCCTTCACTATCTTTTATTTTTCATTTCTAATTATATTTCACTATGTTTAGAAAAGTTAAACTGTATAATATTGATAGCTTTAAATGTGTTGAGTATTTCTTTTTGCATTTAAGAGTTCTATTAGATTAAGCTGAGCATTTCAAAGGAGGTAGGTAAGTTAATGTGTCACTGCGTAGTTAAAGCCTGATCATTTATTACCATATTCAGGATAAAATATATATCCTGAATATGTGTGTATATATATATATATGTATATATATATATATATACATATATATATATATACACAATATAATTTTAGAATTGTATTTTCATTCTTGAAATGAAATATGCTGAACTATGATTTTTCAATAATCTATAAATTTCAGTGAGGAAATTAAAACTGATCCAGCAAAAGCAGAGAAGAAGATAAGCAAGATGCAAGGAAAAGAGATGGGAAACAGAAAGGGAAAATAAAATGGCTGAGATAAGTCCAAATACTTCAGGAGTCAAATAAGTTGAGACATTAAATATACCTATTGACAGAGAGTATCTGGTGGAATGGAACACAAACTCAAGTTATAAACTAACATGAAAATGATGCAGAAAA
Source organism: Cabassous unicinctus (assembly GCA_029593785.1). Lineage (NCBI taxonomy): Eukaryota > Metazoa > Chordata > Mammalia > Cingulata > Chlamyphoridae > Cabassous > Cabassous unicinctus. Next base: position 18,091 of record JAQZBX010038195.1, on the reverse strand, counting down.
GTTGAATATAACAATTTGGAAAAAGATAAACCAGGGACATATAACCAGAAGAAAACTAGTGTGACTTTTCCAATATTGACTACATAAAATTCAGTCTAAGTATGACTAAGAATAGAGGGGCCACAGATGAGAGCAGCAATTTATCAAAAATTTGTAAAAATCATGGGAGCAAACAGGAAGAATCCCCCAAGTACAGAGGCAATGGTTAGTGAGGATGGTCCATTGACGGGCCCTTGATATGGATGACTGTGTGTATGAACTTTTACTCTTGAAATTGAAACTTAGCATAGTATTATAGGGTGCCTAAATGTTACCTTCTGAAAACCTATTTGTTGCTCAAATGAGCCTCTCTCTAAGCCGAACTCAGCATATAAATGCAATAACTTCCCCCCAGTGTGGGACATGACTCTCAAGGATGAGCCTCCCTGGCACTGAGGGATTACTACCAAGTACCAACTAGCAATGCAAGTGGAAAAAGACCTTGACAAAAAGGGGGAAAGGTAAAAACAAATGAGTTTATATGGCTAAGAGACTTCAAAGTGAGTTGGGAGGTCATTCCAGAGGTTACGCTTGTGCACATCTCAGCAGGATCTCATGGACTGCCAAATTAGACACTACCCCAAATAGCAGGACTCCTGAGGGCCCTGGAGACACCCAGGCTTTATGGTCAGGGCTTATGAGCTTGGTGCCTTACCAGTGGACCCTACTTTGGGGTTTGTGCTCCTCAGTGTAACAGAATTGGACTCAGTTGTGATTTCCCTACACATGGCTCTTTGGTCCCTTCTATTTGAACCTATAGTTGGTGCTGGAGTTGGTAGGTATACACCCAAGAGACTTGAATCTTTAGACTGTCCATGTGCCAGCTGGACCCTGAGCCTCAACGGAGTTGCAATACCTACTCTCCAGTTCATTGGACTCACACAGGACAACTAACAAGGAGGTGAGGATGGACAACTACCATACCAAGGAATGACAAGAGTCTACAACTGCAAGCAAGAGAGTCCCATCCATTGGCCATATGGGACTGAAGCCCCCTCTCCATTAGAGGTGGCATGGGCATCACCATCCCAGAATCCTCAGGATTGGGGAATGAACTATGGACTGGAGTGGACTTACTGGTATTCTACTATATACTTATTGTGATTCTGGCAATGGAAGAACTTATATCATTGATGTGGAGGCAGTGGCCACTGGAGGTTCTGAGGTCAGGGACAAGGAAAACTGTTGTAATACGGGGGCATTTTTGGGACTTTGAATTGCCCTGAATGACATTGCAATGACAGATACAGGCCACTATGTATCTTGCCATAACCTACAGAATTATGTGGGAGAGAGTGTAAACTACAATGTAAACTATAATCCATGCTTAGTGGCAAGGCTCCAAACTGTGTTCATCAATTGCAATGAATGTACCACACTAATGAAAGATGTTGTTAATGCAGGTAAATGTGGGCAGTCTTGGGAGCAGGGCATATGGGAATCCCCTATATTTTTTATGTAACATTTATGTAATCTAAATATCTTTTTTTTTTAAATTAAACAACAACAACAACAACAACAAATAACAGTGCAGATGCGACTTCAGTGAGTCTTAGGTTGTGGCAGATTGGCACCTGGCTTCAATTCCTGTGCAGGCCTGTGAAATTTGCTGCAGTTCTTATGGATACACTGTGAGCAGACCAGCACCTCCTGCTGGCAACTTTGGAAACTTCACTGAACACCAGTTCAGACCTGGCTCTGGAGACCCCCAGTTTAAGATACTGCCTACTTGTTCTTAGCTTTAAAACCAATGGACTTTCCAGACTCTGGTGTCCTCCACCTTTAAGGACATTTGGTGCCCTTGTCTGGCTGTTGGGCATTGGTTGTGTTGTATTGGCAGCTTGGGATTCAATAAGCAGATAAATTGCATTGTGCATTCAAAAAAAAAAAAAATCATGGGAGCACACATATGCATCTACAACAAATGCACACAAAAACAGAGGGAAAATTTTGCACAATTTTCTCAGAAATTATCAGATAAAGGAAAAAATATTTAAGGTACCATGAACATTTTCTTATGTTATTTAAAACAGTAATTTCACATTTAAAGCTTTTATACGTTTTTCTTGAATAGATGCACAATAAAATTGAACGGTTCCTTATTTTTGGACATTTAGCATAATTCCAGTTTTTTGCTCTTGTAAAGAGTACTGCAATAGATATACATTTTGCACTATTTTGTTTTAAATAACAAATAATTCTTTCTGACTTATTCCTGTAGATTCAGGTTTCTGACTGGTATCACTTTCCTTCAGCCCAAAGAATATCCTTTAGCACAGGAGTTCTTAACCTTTTTTTTGTTCCACGGATCCCTTTGCCATCAAGTGAAAACCATGGACCCCTTCTCAGAATGTAGTGGCAGATAGCTTTATGACACTCAACTAGCATCATGTCTAACAATTACCGTAATTTCAAAGTATGGGTAAACGTAAACAATTTTTCAAGATATACAATAACTGTAATGTGATATGAAATGAATATGACTGTAATTTATTGCATACATTCATAAGTGAAGGAGATGCTAGATTTCAGTTAGAAGTTAGAGAAAATAAAGATAATAAGTTGATTGTTTTCAATTCAAGCTCACGGACCCCCGGAAATCTTTCCACGGACCCCTTGGGGACTCCAGGTTGAGAACCCCTGCTTTTGTATTTCTTATTGTTCAGGTCTGTTGTTAACAAATTCTTTCAGATTTTGTTTATCCAAAATGTCTTTATTTTACCCTTTATTTTTTTGAAGGATGTTTTCATTAGATCTAAATTTCTGGCTTTCAGGGCTCCTGAGATGTTTTTCTGTTGTCTTCAGGCCTCATTATTTCTGAGAAGCCAATTGTAATTCATATTATTTTTCTCTTGTTTGTAAAGTATGTATTTTTTCTGTGCCTTCTTTCAATATGTCCTTGTTATCTTTGGTTTTTAGCACTTTCACTGTATTGGGGCTATATGGTATGTGGGAGGGAGGATACTTACCGTACTTGGGTTATCTGAGTTCCTAAAAATGTAAATATATATTTTGAATCAAATTGGGAATTTTTTGGCTGTTATTTCTTCAAAAATGTTTTTGGCCTTATCACTCTTTTCTCCTTCTGGGATTCTTATTACACATGTATTGGGCTGTTTACTATTGTCCCATAGTTACCTGATGCATTGTTCCTTTTCCTTCAGCATTTTTTTCCTTTGTTCTTCATTTTGGATGATGTAGCAGTTTGGCAGTTTGATGAAGTTATGAATTCCAAAAATAGATATTGGCTTATGCTTGTAAACTGATCTGTTCATCTGGGCATGATTAAGTTATAATTGGGGCTTTGATTGGGCCACATTAGGGTGTTGAGCCCCACCCCTTGGTGGGTGGGAAATCAAAGATAAAAGGCATGGCAAAGGACAAGAGTTGGAGTAGTTCTGATGTTGGAGTCTTGAGCTGAAGCCCCGGGAAGCAAGAGAGCTTCGTCGTGAGGAAGGAGAGAAAGCCCCAGAAAAAGACATGAGTCGTTCGTCTGAGAGTCTACAGCTGGCCTTGTGGAGACAGGCAAAGCCTAGAAAGCCTCATAGTCTACAGCTGACCTTGTGGAGGAAACAGAGGCGCTAAACCCGGAGAGAAATGCAGCCCTGGGAAGAGAGGAACCCAAGAAGCCTGAATCCTGGTAAACGTTCGGCAGCTGTCTTGCTCCAACACGTGGCAATGTACTTTGGTGAGGGAAGAAACTTATGTGTTATGGCCTTGTAACCGTGGACTTCTACCCCAAATAAATACCCTTTATAAAGACCAACCCATTTCTGGTATTTTGCATCAGCACGCCTTTGGCTGACTAACACAGATGATTTCTATTATCTATCTGCATTGTTTTTCTTCTTCCCCAGTTTTCTGCTAAGCACATCCATTATTTTCAATTTCAGTAAAAGTTTTCTATTTAGTTATTTTTTATAATTTCCATGTCTCTGTTGATATTTTCTGTCTATTAATTTATGAAGACCATATTCTCCATTAATTTTTGAACATATATTCCTTAATTATTTGAATATATTTATAATAGCTGCTGAAATGTTTCTCTGATAAATCTAACATCTGGACCAAGTTGTGCTTGTTTCTATTGACTATTTCTTTTTCCATGATTAACACATTTTTCTAATTTCTTTCCATGTCTAGTAGATTTTTTTTCTTTGCTGGATACTGTTGATGATACATTGTATACACTCCAGATTTTATTATATTCCTCTGAATAAAGTTGATTTCCGTTCAAGTAAAAGTTCAATTACAGGTTGATCAGCTAGGCTTGGTTTTATACTTTGTTAGGGCAGACGTGGGAAAACCGTAAACTTATTTCCCTTTTTTGTTTTTCGTTTTAGCTAGGAAGGACTCATCTTTAAACTCTGTTCTCTATGGATTTTGTCAGGTCTTTGCTTTAGGCTTCGTTCGGAAGGTTCTAGAGTAGGTTTGCCCATTCTGGAATCTCAGTTTGAAACCTGGGATGTCAACAAGGAGTTGAGCCCTCTCCACTCCAGTCCTTTGTTTCCTGGCCCTGCTTGACCTCTAGTTTCTCTGTTCTGCTCTAGTCTCTGTAGAAGCTGCTCTTTGGAAATCCTTAGGTGATCTAGCCCCCTGCAAGTGCAGCCTGGCCCCTAACGGACTTTCAGGGAATCTCCACTCCTGCTTTGGGCCTCTTTTCTGCACAGCTCCCTCCTTTCCAATGTCCTGTCTACTAAGTCCAGATTCCTCAGCTGCCCAAACGCTGAACTCTACCTCCTCGGTTCAGCCAGGCCACTGAACTCTGCTTGGCTTTAGCTTGCTGCACGATGACCTGAAGATTGTCCCTAGGCAGAGCTCCAGGGCAGCCATCCTGGAGGGAGGCCCACTTCTCTCAGCAATTGCAGCTCTGTGCCCCCTTTTGTCCAATGCCTTAAATACATGTGCTTTGATTTGCTAATGATGGGAGGACTAGTTCAGTTCCAGTTTCCCCGCAATAGCTAAAAGTTATGTCCAGATATGACGTTTTTAATTCTAGCATTTATATTTTACCTTTTTTTTTTTTTTAACAGATTCTTATTCTGTAGTGAAATTCTGTCTTTTATTTTGTCCATCTTTATCTCTAGTGTCATGAACAAATTAATCACATTTATTTTTAAAGTCTTTGTCAGCTGAAACACATATGGGTCCGTTTCTATTTTCTGTACTATTTCTCTTAGTTTTTGGTTAGGTAATCCTGTCTTTTGGTCTTTTGATCCTAGTATTTTTTTTTTTAATTGAGGAATAGCTTGCATACAACACATGCAAAAATTTTAAAGTTACAATTTAATGAATTAATTGCATATATATATAACTCTGTAACAACCACTTATACCAAGATAAAGAATATTTCAGGATCCTGGAAAACTTGCTCATACTTCCTCCAGTCAGTATTCTCCAATAAATAACCACTATTCTCATCTTTCTTTTACCATAGAACAGTTTTTAAATATAAATGAACTAATAGAATACATACTATTTTGTGTCTAACTTAATTCACTTTACGTTATGTCTTTAAACTTATCCATGTTGTCATGTGTATCAGTAATGGGGGTGTATATTTTTTCCATTTAGCATATTATTCCATTGTCTGAGTTTACCACAAGCTATTTACATTTTACTCTTGATGGACACAGAGGTTGCTTTCAGTCTGGAGCAATTATAAATATAAGTGTTATGAACACTATTGTCCATGACTTTTGGTAGATAAAAGTTCTCATTTTTATTGGATATATATCAGAGTGGAATTATTGGTTTGTAGGGTATATATATGTATGTTTAGCTTTAATAAATATTTTCCAAATAATCTGTTCTCCCCTCCATAGAACCTGCTCTTTGGAAATCTTCAGGTGATCTGTACCAACCAAAGCCCCTCAGTCAGACTTTGGAATACCCAAACATAAGAATATTCCAATATCTCCAACCCCTGATATTGGTGGTGGCTTTATATTAGCCTTTCCCTTGAGTGTATAATAGTATTTCTTAATGGTTTTATTTTGCATCTTTCTGATAACTAATGATGTTGAGCAACTTTTTTTTTATGTTCATTGATGCCAGGAATTTATTGATTGTATAAATATATAATAAAAAGTCTAGAGATGTAAGATGACTTCTCTGCAGAGGCCTTCATCCTCCCTCCACAAGGAAAATAGAGTGATCCAGTCTGAGTCTAGGATGGGCTGAATCTCCGGGAAGTCTCAGACAACCTCCTGGGGCTCCTTGGTTTTCAACCAAGAGTCTGTTTTATTTCTGCAGGACCCTTCCCATTGGCAGATTCTGAACTGTAATCTTTGTCTCACAAGACTGCCCAAACCTCTGCTCTCCTTTTCTATGTGCTGTAAACTAGGTTTTAGTCTCCTAATCCCATTATTCAGCAAACTCCCTGATGACAAACCAGTTGTGTGCTTGAGACCTCCCCCACCAATACCACCATCTGCCCAAGTTTCTGTCCAAAGCCCTGCTCTTTTCCTTGTCCCCCCACCCCCACTCCACCTTGGAACTTTCCTCTGCCAGCATTGTTCCAGCCTCCTGCCCTGGGTTGAACTGGCAAATGCCTCCCCTCCTCCTTCTTACCCTTTACCCTACCACCACCATGTAAAAGTGGCTTCCTTTTCTGGAGGAAAAATATGTGTTTTTTTTTCCTTTAATTTATTAAATTGGGCACTTTTCCCTTGCCAGCAGATAAAACTAAAATTAGCTTCTCTGCTTACTTTTAGCTCAGAGGAAAATATATAGACACTTCAAGTTTCAAATGCAGTCTTAATTGGGTAATTGAATCTTCTCCCCTGCCCTACTTGGTGCAGCCACAGGCTGGAAAATTCACTGGGCAGACAGGTGTGACTGGCCTGCTCGCTCGTTTCTGTTCTCCTCCCTGCTTACTAGCTCCTTCAAGGTTGAAGCGGAACGAGGAAAGCACGATTAATAAAGTTATTGCTTGAAGGGCATCGTTGCAGTATGACAATCTGTGAGTCTAGGTAAGTTTAAAGTGATTTTTTCTCTTCTAGGTGCTTTTGGGCTCCTCTAACTATAGGATTTTGAAATGATCTTTGTCCTTAAGGCTTTTCTTGGGCCTTTCTTGGTTTGTTGGAAGACAGATCCTCACAGATGTCTCTGTTGGAGTTCTATCATGCTTCCAGGTGGTGCATATTGCTAGAATTTTAAAATGGCACCAGGCCCACCCTTTCTCCTGTGTGGCTTACTTTTGGTCCATAGGAAACACTCAATGCCCTGTCCCTGGTGAGAGCAGGGTTATTTTATCATTGGATTATAGGAGGTGTGAGTGTACGTTTATATATTTTTAGAATGCAGACCTCTGCTTTCCCTCAGGCCTGCTGCCTAGGCCAGGAGTCACAGCCGTTTGTTCTGAGATTCTTCAGACATGGGTCAGACGGCAGTCAAACTTCAAGGGGCATGTGTCAGCTCCCCGAGTGGTTTCCCCTAAGACGTAAAGTGAGGGGGTAGGTACCTCCCCTCATTCCTCTGTGGGAAGGACTCATCACCCAGCTTTCATGGTAGAAATCCCCCTCCCAAAACCTCTTTCAAAATCCACTCTTGGCTCTTTTGTGCCCTCAAAGTGTTTGAGTAGTTTGAAGAGCCATGAAACCAGCTCAGTGATTTGCTTTGGAAATTTGCATGTATCTGTGTCAACTCATCTAGAACTCTTATATCTGTGTGTAGTGCGCCCCCCCCACCCAAAGATGTCCACGTCCTAATCCCTGGAAACTGTGACTCTGTTACCTTACACAGTAGAAAGGAATTTGCCAGTGTGATGAAGTTAAGGATGTTGAGGTGGGAAATTACCCTGGATTATCCAGGTGGGCCCAAAGTAATCACAAGGGTCCTTGTGAGACAGAGGTGGGAGGCTCAGGGGCATTAGTAGGAGGTGTGACAGCAGAAGCGGAGGTGGGAGTGAGAAATACAGGAGGCTTCTAGAAGCTGAAAAAGGTAAGGTAACATTCTCCCCTCAGAGCCTCAAGAATGAGCCAGCCCTGTGGACCTACCTTGACTTTAACCTAATGAGACTGATTATGGATTTCTGAATTCCACACTTTAAGACAGTGGATTTGCGTTAAGTCACAGAGTTTGTGGTAACTCGTAACCGTGGCAGTAGGAAACTAATACAGGTATCTTGGTGCCTCAGCAAATTTTCAAAATTTTTGTCCTGTTACCCAGGCATGGAATGCCCTTAGATACCTGGGTTATTTGAATAGTTGCATTAATAGCACATGTTGCTCCTTATTATAGGACAAACTTGAGATACTTGAGGGGACTCCTAAATTTTAAGTTCTGTGTCACCTCGGATGGTACCGGTACATGTAGCATAATATTTTGAGCAGCACTTTAGGGTCCAAAATGATTGTGATGACCAGCTGTCCCATTTGTAACAGCTAAATGACTTTTGGAAATTTATCCTACCTCTTTTCATTTCTTTATCTATAAAAAGGGATAAAGATTATCTACCTTTCCAGATTGTTCTAAGAGTTAACATGAACTTATTTAAAATTTGGAAAACCTTTAGTAACTTCATGTATCAAGTGTTTGAAAAATTATAACCATTAAAAATTTAATAGTAAAATCATAAAATTAGTTATATGCAGATGCAGGGTTAAGTTCATTTGGGAGAGTTCATTGAGTATTTGCTCAATGTTAGGTAGTATGCTGAAGTAAAAGAAATATATTTGCCCTTGAGGAAGTCATAGAGGGGCTGCCTTAGAGCTTCTGTGGATAAGTACTGGGCTGGTCGTTTCAGTCTGGTTAGGTGAGATGTCTCCCTGATTCCAGAAGACAGAATATCCTGGTGGAGAGTAGCTAGCTTGGAAATGTTGCTTTCCCTCTCTGGTAAAGGTAACTGCTTGTGGCATATAAAACATATTTAATAGTGCTATTGATGAATCAATCACAAAAGATGCACACTTGAAAGGTTAATATTGACAACCTGTAAGACATAACATTATATGCTGCACGACTATTGATCAAAGCGTGGTGATGGGCTGGAAAGTGTCAGTGAGGACCTCTTACAGGAACTGGGAGTGACGAGGGGCAAAGCTAGTCCGCAGAAGGCACAGTTGTCTTGTAAAAATGAGAATTCCTCTAACAACACATTTTGGAGTATTCTATTCAGTCTATGAGCTCATATTAGATTGTCCTTTGTAGCAACAACAAGAACAATGTCCAAGAAGAAACATTTGCTGACCACATATATTTGGATAATTAAAGCCCTTCCATTTGCTCAGATCTAGGAAACAACAGGAAGCTTCCAGGTGCCTGGTTATGCATTTAAGGTAAAACATGTTTGCCTTGTCCAATTCTCCACGAAACTAAGGAAAGCATTTTGGTGATATCTTGAGACCTTATTAGTTTCTTTCTGGCTAATGAATGACAATGTGTTAACTATTAAAAGACAATTCTCCAGATAAGAATATTGCTTATTTTATTAATAACCTGGAAAAAGCAATAATTGGTCTATTACATCCTGAGTAGAGGGTAAGATGGGTATATTAAGCTTAGATAGCTGTGAAGTCCAAATTGAAGTTTTAATTTATTGTTTCTAACTGTTAGACATCAATAAAACACTGAAGGAACCAATATCTAGGTCTGGCCCATGCATAATTACGTAGAAATGCAGAAATAAAATTGGGATTGTGTACATCAATTAAGCATTGGCCCTTAAACAGAAGAGAATTCAATTTTTGCCTTTAACTTTTCATTGTGATATCATTTCAAACATAAAAAGTTGGAAAAACTGATTCTTTCCAATTCTTTCCAACAGTACAAAGAATTCCTGTACAGCCTTTATTCAGATTCATTGGTTCTTTGGGGTTTCCAGGTACACTGTATCATCCACAAACAGAGATAGTTTTACCCCTTCTTTAGCAGTTCTTATGCCTCTAATTACTTTTCTCTTGTCTTCCTGCACTGACTAATACTTTTAATAGAATATTATAGTAGTGCAGGTGGTAGGTTTCTTTGCCTTGTTTCTGATCTTATTGGAAATGCTTCTAGCATTTCCCCAATAAAAAATATGGGGAGTGGATGTAGCTGAAGTGGTTGAGCGCCTGCTTCCCATATACAAGTTCCTGGATTCAAACAAATAAAAAAAACAACTCTCATTGGGGAGCAGATGTAGCTCAGTGGTTGAGCACCTGCTTCCCATGTATGAGGTCTTGGGTTCAATCCCTGGTACCTCTTAAAAAATAAAAAATAAAAATTTAAAGCTAGCTTTAAGATGTAGGTAGATGTACTTTTCCATGATAAGAAAATATAAGTTTTTCCTATTTAAGGTTTAAATGAATGTGTGATGAATTTTGACAAAGGATTTTTAGACATATTTGTGGAGATAATCATATGATTAATATAGTGTGTTAAATTAATAGATTCCCTAATTGAGTCAACTTTGCATTCCTGGAATAAACCCATCTTGGTCATAGTGTTTTATTAATGCAATATTGAATTCTATCCACTAATATTTTACCTAGTAACTGCAACAATATTTATAATCAGTATTCTATAGTTTTAAAAATATCTAGTCTGTATGTAGCATGCTTAGGTATCATTGTTACATTTGCTTTATAAAAACAAGTTTTCCATCATTTTTATTGCTCTGGAACAATTTGTGGCACATTAGGACAATATAATCTGAGGGTTTGGTAGAATTTGCCTGTTATACCAGTTGTACCATCTGCCTCATCACCTGGGTCAGATGCTTTGTGTGGGTATTTCCTTTAACTTTCTCATTTTCTTCTATTGATCTATTTAAGCTTTCTATTCCCAATGTTGTCATTTTTTGTTAAACTCTATTTCTCTAGGGATTGTTCCATTTCATCTAGGTTTTCAAATATAAATACTTAGAAGTCATTTTTTTTTTTTTGCTGTTTTTTTTTCTTGATCAAATTAGCTAGTGGTATATCCACTTTAATTTTTCAACAATAACAACAAAAACATACCAGGATTTTGATTTGGCAGGTAGGTCTATGATTTTCCTATTTTCAATGTCATTATTTTCTTCTATTTTATTTCCTTGTGAATTGTTTCTGTTTATTTTTCTAAATTATTTTGTGCTTGAAATTTATGTTCATTTTATTCTTTTAACCAAGAGTTGTTTTAGAGAAATGGGCATTTTTGTTCATGTGTTTGCTTGGTTTTTGTTTTCAGGTGAATGGACTTTTTTTTTTTTTTTTTTTAACTTTAATGCTTCCTAGTTTCATTGGATTGTGGTCAAAGAGTGCTGTATATAATTACTGATTTGTGGAACTTAGTGGTGTTTTCCTTGTGATTTAATACACGTGATCAATTTTAGGTGACTATTCCTTGAGCACATGAAAAAGTGTAGTCCCTATCATCAGGGTGTAAAATTCCATGCATAGTCATAACATCTAGCTCACTGACTATGTGTTTTTAGGTTTTCTATATTGTTACATATTTTTTTATCGACCTTATATTTCTTGTCCTGAGATTGGTATGTTCAAGTCTCCTAAATTGTATCTCCTATAATTTTCGCTATAGAATGTATCATGTATCTCCTATAATTTTTGCATCATAAAGATCATTACTGAATTTAGTTCATATGTATTTATAACATTATTCTGAATTGCAGTTTTAGTTTTTAAAATTTTACTTCATTTAATGTGTTTTTTCTTGAATTCTACTTTGTCTGCTAGAAGGATTACAATCACTGCTTTCTTCCTACTTTAAATTGCCTGGCATATCTTTCTTCACCCCATTCCAATTTTTTAGCCTTTCATATTGCTTTGTTTTGGGTATTTCTCTTGCATACAGTTTATAGTTGGGCCTATTTTGTGAGACAAATTGAAAATGTTTTTCTTTCAGTAAATGAGTAAAGCACATTCAAATGTATCAATTTGCTGAACATTTTTGGTCCCTGCTTTGTAATAATTTATTTTATGTATATTTGCTATATTCTTTATGTGATGCATGTTCTTTGACTTTCTTTTCTTTTTTTTTCTTTAGTATTAGGAAGGTTTGAATTATTTCAGTGGTGACCTTTGTACTTACGCTTCTCTTAATGCTCACAGTCCTCTATTTTCTTGTATAATCTATCTTATAAATTTTCAGTTTTTCACAGTGTCCTTTAACTCCTATTTCCTATACAATGAACTGATTCTACCTCCCTGTTTCCATTTCCCCTGTCAGCCTACTTTCAGTATGCTTTTTTCATTCCCAAATGCTTAAGTTTATTTAAGTGAGTTCCCTCCCACCCCCCTCCCCGGGGTGTGAGGTGACGTGGCTTCTGATTTTGTGTGTGTGTGTGTTTTATGGACTTTTGCTGCAGCTGTTGTTGTTTGTCTTTCAGGACCTTAAATTTTCCCCTTTTTGCTCTATTGCCCTTTACTTCCCAATGGCCAGTGAACCCTTCTGTCTTCCATTTTGCTTTCTGTCTCCTCCAAAGGCTGTGCCTCTTAAAATCGGCCACTTTGACTCACACGTACTTCCCTCTAATTAGTGGGCTCATCAACAAAGACAATTTAACATTTTCACACTTAGGGTGGGTCTCTCCCTTTGGCTGCTGTTTAAAAGCAACTGCAGTCCTGCTCCTAGCTCTCCCTTTCCTTCAGTTTCTTCAAACTGTACCTGCCCACCTCAAAGGCTTTTGGTGGGAGAAAGAGTTCTTGCTGAGATTTGATGTTTTTCTTTTTTTAAAATTACAATTATTTTTGATGTTGGGTCATTCCCTGTGTTCTGGTTATGCTGAACATGTGGGATACACACAGAAGGCAAGAGGATATATGGGGTATATGGGGAGTCACTGACCTGTTCAACAGCCATTGTTTCTAGCTACCTGGAAGACCAAGTCCTAATTAGTTTTTTTTTTGTTTTTTGTTTTTTGTTTTTTGTTTTTTACCGGGAGGTCCGAGGGATCAAACCCAGGTCCCTCCATATGGGAGACGGACACCCAACCATTTGAGCCACATCCGTCCCCCTGGGTTTTTAATAATTCCATGTGCTCTGGTTTTCCAGTAGAAGAAAGAAATTGTTTGGTTAGAAAAGGGATTCCATCCTTTCTAGCCCAAGCTTTTCCTTAGCTGATTGTCATGAAGCTGTTTCTTAATAAATCTACTCAGTGCATGTCCAGAAAAACATTTCTAAAGTATGTCTTCATCATGTAGAGAGGTGCTTTCTTAATTTTGAATGTCAAGTATTCAAAACACGATTGTGTTTATACATGTGTTTGTGTGACTATATGTATATATTTATGTGTATATATACACACATTATCTATACATTTTTCACACACAAGTGTATATATGTATGTGTATATACACATAAGCATATCTATAATCATTTTGCTTCCTGTCTACCTTAGGAACTCAGCCCCGGTGTCACACCCTCTATCTTATAAATGAGTCTATTCTACCTCCATAATGCTAGATTTCTGGTATTCCAACCTCAAGGCATCCCTCCTATCTTTTCAGTTTTTGCCTTACTATTTCCTTTACTCTAAAGCAGGGGTTCTTAAACTTTTTTGTTCCACGGACCCCTTTGCCAGTCAGGTGAAAACCACGGATGCCTTACTAAGTCCACACTATACTGTGTATTATGTAATAAATAGATCATACCCGCACCAACATATCCCCACAAGAATAATGTTTTTTTGAACTTCAATTCAAGCTCACAGACACCTTGTTAAGAACCCCTGCTATAATCTGACCTCCATCAAAATTTCCGTCCCCAATTCATTCATCCTACCACTCTCTCATAATTCTATAGTCCTCTCCTTCCCATCCTCTCTTTGTCCAGGTAAGAGTCCTTCATATATCAGTACAATTCAGTGGTTATAATCTCAAATGCTTATGGGGTCAGACAAGAAACTTAAATGAGTGAAACAAGCAAGACGGAACACAGCCAGAACTTGTAGGGCAGGGGTGAACCAAATTTAATCCCGCTCCATCTAAAGGCATTCTCATTCAGAGTTTTAATACAATGTGCTGGGCAAAAAAAAAAAAAGAAAAATCTGTCTCTGTGTCACATTTGTCCTTTCACCTATGATCTTATTTCCACTTATGGCTGCCCTCTAAAACCACAACCTTTTGTCTGTCTGCTTTTGCCATGTTTGCATTCAAATTGCATCACATTACTGAAGAGAAAAATGATACAGTCAGGTTCAATTCAGGATCACAGTTTCACATGGGCATGGGCCCTCCTTCCTGCCCAGCCACCTTCCACACTTCCCTTCTCAGAGGTGACGATTTGATCTGTTCTCCTAATCAGAGGCATTCTTCTTAAAATTATTTTAGGGGAAGTAATAGAGTTCCCAACTAAAATGGATTCTATTTAGAAAAAATTTACTTTCTAACCTCCATTACTTATTAATCTGTTCCTTTCATAGCAATTATTACAATATACAATCATTTTGGGTTTTACTTACTTTTTTAAACATTTCAAATGGAATATAAACTCCTTGGGGGTTAATAACTAGGTTTCCTTTGTTCCTTGGGTAGCTACAGGGTCTAGAACAGGGGTTCTTAACCAGGAACCCCTTGTTCCATGAGCTTGAATTGAAAAAAATCAACTTATCTTTATTTTCTCTGACCTTAACTGACATCTAGCATTTCCTTCACTTACGAATGTATGCAATAAATAAATTACAGTAGTATTCACTTCACCTGCCTGGCAAAAGGCTCTGTGGAACAAAAAAGGTTATGAACCTCTGGTCTAGAGCAATGATTCCACCTATTAGGCACTCAAATACTTGTTAGATGCTGAAATTAATCAGGACAAGGATACAACATGTCTGAAAGTCCAAAAATTCCAGGAGGCAGGGTTGTTGATGTTAAGGTTTAGATCAGGAGTTGGCTGTAAAATGCCAGATAACAAATCTTTTTAGCTTTGTAAACCACACAGTCTCTTTCACAGCCCTTCAATTCTGCTCGCGACACAAAAGCAGCCGTAGATACCACATAATGAATGAGAGTGGCTGGATTTGGATGACAACCTTAATTTTCTGACCCCTGGTCTAGATGAATAGTCTCTGCACAAACCGAAATCTTGGGCTCACACGGCTATTGTGGCTACTCGAAATGCTATATTATGTATATGTGTAAACATTCACATCTGTGCTATCTACTGAGAGGCAGTGGATTCGTTGGTTGAGAGCATGGACTTGGGAGCCAGATTGCCTGGTTCAAATCCTAGCTCTGTCTTTGGGCAAGTGACTATCTTCTCCACCCTTGAGTTTCTTGCAATATTTCTTCAGAATTCCTAAAATAGGGATAATAACAGTATCTAGGTCATAGGGAATAAAATGAGGATTAAATGAGGTAATATTTGTAAAACATTTAGAGCAGAGCCTACCACATGGTGAATATAGATGTATCTGATAAATAATGTCAAATATTTCTGTCTACCCAGCCCTTGCAAAACACTTTGCACATATTATCTCATTTTCTTCTCAAAGAAGCACAATGAGATGGGTATTTGTCCCAATTTTAAAGCCATGGAAACTGAGACTGAGAAGCTATATATAAGCTTCCTTTGGTCACAGAGCTAGTAAGTGATAATACGAGGGTCAGATAAATACATTTAGAGATCAAAAGCTAAAGAGGAGCTTGAAATGCTTCTTTCTGACTGCTGAAGTCCTCAGTTCTGGCTTTAAGACCTCCAGCTGATTGGGTGAAGGCAATCTTCTTTGTTGATTACAGATGTAATTACCGTAAATACCACCAACAGCCTAATGATTTAAATCCAGAAATACCCTCACAGGAACAATCAGACCAGTGCTTGCTTGACCGAACAATTAAATTCCATAACCTAGCCAAGCTGACACATGAACTTAACCGTCACACCTCCCATCCCTCGCCTTGAATGTGGGTGGACGTAAGACTGCTTCAACCCATACAGCATGGCATAAGTGACTTTGTGACTTCCATAGCTAGACCATAAAAGGACTTCCAGCTTCTGCCTTGTTCACAAGAACACATACTCTTAGAACCCTGAGCTGCATGTAAAAAGACCAATTACCCTGATGTCTCCATTTTATGAGGAAGTCCAAGCCTCATGGAGAGGCCATTAATAAGGTGCTCATGTCAATACTTCCACCGAGCCTAGCCTTTGAGTCAATCCAGCCCAGGAGTCAGGCATGTGAGTGAAAAGCTTCCAGATGATTCTAGCACCCCAGTCATGCAGTAATGCACAGTCATTTAACTCTTCCCAGCTGAGGCTTCAGATAGCACGGGGAAGACAAACCATCCCTGCTGTGGTCCGAGTTCCTGAAACACAGCATCCATGAGTGTAAAAAAATAGTTGGTGTTTTATGCCACTGAGTTTGGGGGTGGTTTGTTATAGCAAAGATAACCAAAAAGCTTCTGTCCATATGTTCCTAAACTAAAATCACAGTTACGTTTATCACTGCTGACTTTGCCTCATTTTTCAGTACCCTTGCTTTGCTGGAAACATTACAGAATTTGGAGTCAGCCAGCCTTGGAAAGAGCAGGAATTGATACCCAGGAAATCTTCCTTTAGAGAAATGCAACTCCTCCCATATTCATTGGGTGATTTTGAGTAAACAACTTTTTGGGGGGTGAGGTGATCAGTTTCCTCTTCTAAAACGGTAGGGAAAGCCAGCTTTGCAGGATTGTCATAAGGATCAAACAATACCAAGGGCATAAAACTGCTTTAAAGTAATTTAGACTCCAAAGTAATTTAGACTCCAGCTTTTTGGCAAGAGATGAGGGGCAGGGGTTGTTTTAATCTTCCTGGGGTTCAAGTCTTGCAAAGAAGCATGTTTGCCCAGATAGATCAATGGTGTTGATCCACAGCCATGAGAAGAGCAAACACACGTCTCACCATCCACTGGGGGCTCCTAAAGGGTCTGTGAGTATGCACATGTGTGTAATTTAATAGTGGGCCAGCCTGGTGATCTTGAAACAACTCAAGTGTCTGACGTGAAAACGAGTGACAGTACTTGGAACAAGGGCCATGAAATGCAAGTACATTGCAAATCACTCAGTCTTGCTGTCAGGGGAATCATCGTCACCATATATATTTTCTTAAATGTAGTGTCCCAGCAAACCTTTCATAAAATTCATGACTGTGGCTGACCTCTGCTACATGCTTGCCTCCACGGCTTCCCCCTCTCTCCCCCCCAAATATAATCCAAGCTTGAAAGACATGTGGGGCAAACACTGTTGAAAGACGGCTGAACAGCCATTCCCAACCCCCTTCTCCCTAGCTACCTCTTTCTATAGAATCTGGGAAAATAATACTAGCTGTCCTAGCTTTCCATGCAACTAGGGGTGGCCCGTGTCTATGAGGAATAAGCAGAAGTCTTCTGGGAGAGGTCTTTTGTAAAATATTTTTCCGTTTTGATATAAGGACACATACTGGTAGCACAGTCTTCCCCACTTACTCTTTCAACTGCCTTGAATGCATAATGGGAAGAACTGCACTAGCTACCTTGTGACCACAAGGGAAGTTCCAAGAGCGATATCTGCTCTAACATTTCCTATCCAGTCATCCCTCTCTGTGAGAAAAATGTCATTGTTTTTGTAAGACACTACAGTTGCATTTTCTATAATTTGCAGATGCATTAAGTTCTGATATAAAACTGCAGGAAAATTGTGTGCCATGGGTAATTAAACCCTTCTAGATGAGCAGATGACCTTGACTTCCCTGCTGCTATGAGGATGGTGGAAACAAAAGCCCTTGAGTGTGAGATCACTTAGAGGCCATGCATGTGTCTGTCTCTAGGTTACTGGTACCTAACTTCATAGACACTCCTTCCACCTCTCCCTGCTGTAGCGTTGTCAGTTTGCTGCCACAGCCCCCCTAGTGAACTTCCATTCTCCACTGTGACACTTCCCAGTCTCTCTCCACATTGCAGCCCTAAATGTTTTTCTAAAAGCAAGCCTTCTCCTCTATTGTCCTGCTGAAAGCCACTTTCTGGCACTCTCTAGTGAAAGTCTCAACTCCTTTGCTCTATTGGGAAGGCCTTCCTTGATTTGGCCTCTGCTCCTCCCCCCACCTTCTCCTTCAGTCAGTTCTTTCCTCCTGCCAGCTTTCTAAAATATTCTCAAACTCTCTGCTTCAGCCACACTGA
>JAQZBX010038194.1:0-23508 GCA_029593785.1 Cabassous unicinctus | reverse complement strand
AGAAAGGTGAGGACATCACCATGTGATGGGAAAGCCAAGGAACCCAAGGATTGCCAGCCAGTCAGAGTGCCACTAACCTTGGTAGGAAGCAAGCCTTCTAGCCTTTGAAACTGTGAGTCAATAAATTCCCATTGTTTAAGCCAACCCATTGTGTGGCATTTATCACAGCAGCCTGGGAACTAAGTCATGCTGTTATGGGATCCCCACTCTCTCGGGGATTAAGGCTCCTTCTAGCTCTCTGTTCAATCATCCCCAAGGGTAATGAAATTTCTTGAGCCCCATTCTTGTCTTTGTTCCAAGATATAGGAAAAGGTTAAAGAAGAGCCATACAACCTCCCCAGTTATATCTCACTGGCTAGAACTTAGTCATGTGGCCACAACTAACTGTAAGGGAAGCTGGAAAATGTAGTCTTCTAGCTGTGCCAATATGCAAAGTTGAAAAGGAAGACGAGAATGAATACTGAGATAGACAACTAGCAGTTTGCTGCAGAATGATCTAGATGAAGAAGAGTTTCAGAGAAGGTAAATGATTTGTCCCAACTCACAAAACTAGCAAATTGTAGAGCTTGGGTTCCATCCTAGTCTTCCTGAATCTGACTCTGGTGCCCTTTCTATTACCTTGCTCCACCTGGACATGGCGCTGTGGCGGTATGGGATGGTGATGGGAGATGAGAAATTTAAAGCTGAAAAATTAGGAGTGCATTGAATAGCATAATAAATATCAGAATTGACGGTCAAATAATGAATCTTGTACCACATATTCAGAAATAATAATAAAGTACCATTTCTTGAAACTTGGCTAGGCATTATTGTATGTTAGTTCATTAAGTCTCCCAACTTTGGGAGATAGTTATCATTAGTTGCTCCTTACAGATGAGGAAAAAAGGCTCAGAGGTGTTAAATCAAGTGTAATTCTCTCTTTGTACTCTACTTTTATGCCCCTGATCTTATCATTAGAACACAATGAAATTTGATTCATAGGTTTTTATTAATTTCAGAAAAACAATTTTTCTGAAATTAATTCAGAGTTGAAAAGAATCTAAGTCCCCGCTATTCAATTTCCCCTTCACTAATAGTGGGGATATTGAGGCATGGACTTCTAACAACAACAACAATGGTAATAATAATAGTTACCAAGTATTGAATGCTGTGGGGAAGGTGAGTCTTCAGCCTGTCTCCCAGTGCCAGGCCTACCTCCACCTACCCTCTTCCACAAGGCTGTCAAGGGAAGAAGAGTTGCTAATCTGAACAATGAGAATCTAAAGCGTTGAATGGACCATGGTTACCAGTAGGCAGGCTCACTGTGTTAAAAAGCCCTTCACTCTGTGCATCCATCTCCTCCTGCTCGTTGTGAGCAAACCTAGACAGGACCTGGCACATCCAAGTAGGCCCAACCATCTCTCCTCTCTCTTTCTCAACAAGTCTGACCAACTCGTTCTTCCTCTTTTCTTCGAACTCCTTCCCCCCATGGAGTCAGCCAGAGGTTAGAAGATCATGAGATTTAGATTTTGAAGGAGAGTGAGAAGGCCTTGCTTAGTCCTCAAGCTAAAGTCATGTACTCCACCACACCATTTCCAGAACTCAGGACAAAGGCATGCAACCAGCTAAAACCAAAATGCCACTCAATTTCCACTCTGCTGTTTTTCTTCATGTGTTTAGCTCCCTCAAAAGGAGGGATGATTGCAGGGAAGGATTTGGGCATTCTTGGGTTCCTGACTCCAATACTACCAATTGAACCTTCACCAATAACAAGGGTTACCATGTGGCAGGCCATGTACTCAGTACTTTAGATGGAGTATCTCACCCAATCCTCACAACTGTCATATGAGGAAGTTGCTCTTATTACTGATGAGGAAACCAAGATTCACTGAGGGAAGAAAGTGTCCAAAGTAACACAACCAGTGAGGGACAGAGTCACCAGCATCAAAGTCCAGGTCCTTCTGAGTCCAAGCCCTGCTCTTTCCAAGGGCTTATATTGTATCTTTTCCACTGTGCAAAAGAAGCCCACATGTGCCAATCTGGCTCTGACTGGGAGCTGTGGTGATCATGAATTAAGTAAGGGATCCCCAGTTTCTCTAAAACTATTTTAGTAGTGACCATTGTAATCTTTGATTAATGCTTTGCATCTGTGAGCTGATTACTCATCAAGCCAGCCATGGAACTGTTTACTTTTATGAACTGGGCTATAACTCTAGTCCTGAGAAGGCCATGGTACATTAGCATTGCTGAATCAGCTCAATAGGCATACCACATCCAAAAATGATTTCAGCAGACAACTGGAGGTGTGACAGGATGAGGAATGCACCAGGAGGAGCCATCTGATCCTTCCTTTGGCTGTTCTGCCTTCATCTAATCAAGGTTTTCGTAGCAATTTCTGAGAATCTTTTTTCCTTTTCCCATGACAAATGCTGATTTAAATAAGTGAGAGAGACATTGGGATATCATAGAAAAGCCTATCGTGGAGTGTCTGAAGACACCAATTCTAGCCCAGGCTCTTCTCCATACTAGCCAAGTGACCTCTCTGACTTTTAATTTCTTGGCTCATTAGAGTTTCCAGCTGTTCAAAGGGGGGTGATTAAAAATACTATTGAGCTCTAGTTAGTTAATAATATATATGTGTGTGTGTGTGTGTGGTGAAATGACCATTATTTTTTGCAGTGTTTACCACACTAGAGTGTGAGCTTTTTGAGAAAAGAGACCATGTCTCATTCACTTTAGTTTATCTGCAGCTGTGGAGAATAATCCCTACCTTACTTAATATTTCTAAGAATTAAATGGGATGCTCTATGTAAAGTACCCAGCATGGCACCTACATAAATAGGTGGTAAATAAATGTTAAATCCCTCCCACCCAACTTCTTTGTTTTGTTTTCCAGGTCTTAGCGCATGATAAATATTAGAAAATATCGAGGTAGGCAGTACCACATAGTGGTTAATAACCACAGTAATAATAGTCACTAACACATTCAGCAGACTCTATGCCGGCCAGTACTCTAAGTGCTTTACATGTATCAACTCACTTCAGTCCCATAACCGCTGTTTGAAGAGGGTACTGTTATTGTCCTCATTTTACAAGTGAGGAAACAGTCAGAAAGAGGTTAGTTACCTTTCTGAAGGCATCACACTTAACAACTAGCAGAGCCAAGGTTTAAACACAGAGAGTCTGGCTCCACAGTGAAGAGCATAGGCTCTGGCCATCTACCAGGTGTTAACTGCATATGGCCAAATTCTTGGCAGTTCCTCCCATCAAGAAATGGAGTCTTTCCCCCTTCCTTGAACCTAGGCTGACCTCGTGACTTGCTGTGATCAATAGATTGCAAGGGAAGTGAATATGCATTCTGAGCCTGAACCTCAGCCGGTCTTGCAGCTTCACTCTTGCTTTCTTAGTAAGGCTGCTGCCCTGTGAAACAAGGCAGCACAATCCTCCTTGAGGATGAGAGACAGTATGGAGATAGGCCCAGCTGTCCGAGCCATCCCACCTGGGGTTGACTTGGGAGTAAGTCCCTCTAAACTATCCAGCTCCTGCCAGGCCAGCCCAGACCAACAATCTCCCAGCCAAACCTCAGCATCGTGAGAAATAACAAAATGACATTTTTTAAACCATGACTTTTGGAGTGGTTTGTTACATAGCAAGAGATCAGACCAGGGGGTTGATTTATGCAACATCTATCAGTGTGTCCTTAGGTAAGTTGTTTGGTTTCCCTGAGCCCCAATTTCATTATCTATAAATGAGAATAATTATTTCCACTTCAAAGGACACTGTATTTTTAGCACCTGGTATATAAGTCTGTGCTCAAAAATGTTAAATTCCTTTCCCATGAAGAATATATTATGCAAAGGTAAACTTCAGAGGAATGTGGTATGACTGAATGATCAACTTGTACAGCAGGATTACAAAAATTTAAAGACATGATAGGTCACAAATTGGAAAGCATAAGTAGGTACAGTAAACTTTTGCTAAGAGGGTGTTTAGAGTGTTGGTTGTATGGTTGGACCAGAAGAGCTTCCTTCTTTTCCTGAGACTCCATGAATTTCTGTCTCCATGAATCATTATATTGGCCAAGATAAGGCTTTCACCTATTTTCACTTGAATTTCCACTCTTTCAAACCAGATTTCCTTCCATGTCCACTGATTAGGCTCAATTAATAAGTTCTGAGTTGTGGTTGAACTCTTGCATTCTGTTTTTTGGATGAGCTTCATTCTGACCCTAGCTTAAATATGGCACAGAGTCAGGGCTCAAAAATACTAGCCAAATTGAGCATCAAACACAGGGGATTCAATTGCTTTCACTAACAAAGTTAACAGGAGTGGAAAAATAATTATAATAATAAAGGCAGAGAGAAATAGAAAAGTAACAGGGAATATTTGTTTTAGTAATTGGTAAAACATAAATGTGCTACTTGTAGGGTATTTTGTTTTGTTTTGTTGCCTGTTTGCTTTTTGTTTGTTGTTTTGTTTTTAAAGATTTCATCTTAATCTTGCTGTGGGAAGCCATTTACAATGACTTTTGATTGACTCTAGACATCTTATTTAAATTCCTTAATCTTGCTGAATGATTTCACAATACACATCTGCAAATGATCTATCCCAGAATCTCAGACTTGCATTTGGTAGATGTTTCAATTTTTTTCCTTCATCAGAAACATATAAAAATGCAAACCAAATTAAAATGGAACATTTCAGCAAGTAATAACATGCACAGTAAATTTCACATCAGAATATTGTTTTTTTTTTGTTTTTTTTTTTGGCTATGGCTTTGAATAAAGCAAATGGAAAATATAAAATGAGCCTTCTCAGAATCTAAGTGAGTTGAACCATTCTTCTATGCTTCTTCAGTATTTTTATGGAAGAAAAATAAAATTCCCAAGTCCACAAATTTTTTCCTTCATTCTCCAGTTTCAGTCTCTGGCGTTGTGATCAGTCCACCCTTTCCTCCACTCTGCTGGCACAAGTCCTCATCTCCCAGCTCTGCAAATCCCGGCACTGCTGATGAATAAACATCGTCCTGTCTGTGTCGCCTCATACACCGTGGAGACAATGTTCAGCTTCAAAGTTTTCAGAATTGCCCAGTCCGGTTTTGTTAACGATATTAGTGGGACTGCATTGTAGGGGTGCGGGGCGAGACAATGGCGCATCTCTTACATCATCAAGCACAAGGAGCTGTGTCTCCAGCTGTACAAACAGCACAGGAAATGGATTTTCCTTCGTGTTATTTTTCGTCCATTAAAATTATGCAAACCCGGCAAATACAACAATTGCTTTGTGAAGTCCCCGAAATGTCTAACCATTCATTTCCCAAATAAGGAGTCGGCGGTGTGTTTGATGTTGAGGATTGTTAATCCCAAGCGTGGAGAACTAATAAAATAATCAAAAAAAGCCCCCAGAAATGTTTATAAATTTCAATTATCTCTTGCTCTCTATCCCAGGACTGGACTAGGCAGGATTGGGTTGCCTTCAAGTAGTACTTGAGTCTGGGCTGCATTTTCTCCTCCCCGGCCCCTCGTCACCAACGTCTCTTCTTTGTGACTGAATCCCCTTAGCAGAGCTGGTGTTTGGAGGTGCTCAGGGCCAGGGCAGACAAAGCAGGCCTGCCTCACAAAGGCGAGGGAGCCAAAGAAAGCAAAATTGAATCTCTAGCACCCTGCTCCTGAGTAAACAGACAAAACTAATGGGTCTGCCATTTCTCCTCCCATCCAATTACTGGGCTCCAGGAGAAAGAATATGGCAACATCAGCTCACACAAATTCTAATACTCTTAATCCCTTCCATACATATAAACCTCACATCCACCAACATGACTTCATTACCAAAGCCACCCAGGCAGGCAGTGTGGAGGAATGGGCCCACCAGCTGCAGAAAGCTGCCTTCTTCAAGTTTTAATCAGCTAATGAGGGATATGCAAATGAAAAGCTTATGGGATTACGGCTTGTCGGACAGCAGCTCACCCCCAGTGATAGAGGACTAATACAGGTGCTAGTAAACGGGTTATTAGGCCCATTCATGCCGTGCTTGCACTCTTAGCCTAACCGTTTGTCCTCCTGTTGGGGCCCAGCAGGAGCCATCTTCTAGGCCTGTGGTAGGTCTGACATGAAGTCCTCACTACAAGATATGAAGTTAATAAATCCGGCCATTGGGTGTTTAGGCATACACAGCAACATGAGGAGCCTTTTTTCCTCTCCCCGCAGGGGGAAGGGCCTGAGAAACTGCCGTGGAGCAGTGACAGGGCATTTTATTCAACACGATTTACCACTTAATGCGGCCTTTCCAGATTCTGTCAGACCGACACTTTCTTATCTAGCCCACCATCTTTTTTTTTCCTTGTGGTCTGAGGTGATCACTTGGTTTCTGCTTACAGGGATGAACCCTGAACATCCTATTTCTGAAATGTGCCGCTGAAGGGAGGTGCCAAAGAGAGAGCTCTATTGTCGTCCACTGGGCCACTTCCTTGGTGAGGTCAGGTCCCCAGTTCTGCCAGCTCAGGGCCCAATACAGGCCCATAAAACTCTGCAATTCTGAATTCCCGAAAGCTCAGAAAACCAAAGGTTTCTTTTCACAAGTAATTTGGCAGCAAAACCTGGCATGAGCTCATGTGAGACTACTTACAACTTTTATATCCCATTTACTGTTCATATTTATACATTGTGTTACAGAGATAGTGGTATGTCTTGATTTTGAGGTGCTGTTGTAGACACTGTTGAGGATTTTATGTAATGGATGATACATGTTCAATATTATCATTCTCAAATTTTTTAAAAATCTGAATTTGGAAATGTATCTGGAGCAAGGATTTTAGGAAAGGAATTATGGAGCTGAATCATTAGTTCACCCAGAGACAGTCAAGTACTAGGAGAATATCGCATCAAAAACTACATTATAACCCTCTACCAAAAAGAGAGAGAATTTTCCAGTGACTTGGATACTGGTAACAGATTTACCCCTTTCTATTTATCAAGTTGCCTGGAAAAGGAAAATATTAATCAGAAGTTATAAGGTAAGCGTAGAATAATTTGAATGAACAACAACAGTAACTAATGTTCATGGAGTATTATTTACTATGTACCAGGCTTTACAAACACTGTCTTTTTTAATGCCCACAAAAAAATCTTCAAAGTAGGTGCTATTATGATTCCCATTTTACAAATGAAAAAACTAAGATTCAAAGAGATAAAGTAATCTGCCAATAACTTAGAAGTATTTTGAGAGCTATTTCTTCTGGTCTTAGGGAAAATGTAATAAATTTATCTATCTCACAATAGTATTCCTCATTCTAGTACCCAGAACACTTTCATCTCTCCTCTTCCCCTCAGATAATACAGCAGAAACATTGATCAAGTGTTACTAATAACGGATTTCTGCACGTTAATGTGCCTCACCATTTTCTCATGCCAGTCAATTGACTATTTTCATTTTCTTTTCCATTATCCTCATCTTCCTTGAGAATTTAGCCCTCATCATTTCAATTTTACCATCTTGCAGAGCTTTCTACTTTCTTCTTTTCCCACTATTGTTTATATGTGTCTGCCTATAACTATCTTGAGAGCACAGGTCCAAGCTTAATTTATCCTTGTGTCTCTAATAGCAACTAGTACAGCGCTAGTAACATGCAATTTAATTGCAAAATACTTAATGAACATCTATTTGCAGATGCTGGGAGTGCAGAAATGGATAAAATAGAAATAGCTAGCATTTATTGAACATTTACTGTCTCAGGTACTGTTCTAATTAATATACTTTTTTAAAAAGATTTTATTTACTTTATTTTTCTATATTTACCACCCCCCTTCCCCCAGATAGGTCACTCATCTGTCTACTCACTGTTTCCTCACCTTCTCCAGGGGGCACCAGGAACCAAGCCACATCCGCTCCCTGGTGGCTGTGGGGTCTATTGCGGCAGGAGGCATCTGCTTGTCTTCTTTAGAAGGTACCGGGTCCTGAACCCGGGACCTCCCATGTGGTAGGCGGGCGCCCAGGTGGTTGAGCCACATCTGCTTCCCCTAATTAATATACTTTTGTTAACCTGTTTAATCCTCCCACAAATCCTTGGAAGGAAGAGCTAATGTGATCTCTTCTCTGCTTGTAAAATCCGAAGAGGCCAAACAATTTGCCCAAGTCATACAGCTAGTACATTGCAAAGCTGGCAATTTAGCACCAAAGTACCTGTGCTGAACTATTTCCCTGTCTTGCTGGTTCACAAGAAATCATGTCTTGAGAGGTTTTCAGACTGATGGGGAAAGGTGACTTGTAAAATAATTACAATTCAATGTCAAATATTGGGAGCACAGAAGAGATATTGACTCTGCCCCCAATAACCTGAGAAAACAACCTGGAGGAGGTAGCATCAAATAAATGGACTTGTTCATTCACTCTTTTACTTATTTAACAAATATTCATTTAATGCCTTTATGTGGCAGGCACAATGCAAGGTACTGATTCAAAAAGAAGTAAAGGCATGGACAACAGTATGTTGGTAGATGTTTAACAATCAGCTGGGGTGAGGTATGGGGAAGACCCAGATTTGTAGCATCTGCTGATTTCTGTGGAGTAAACACTCCTACTTTGATACTAACAGCCAGTATGACACCAACCCCTTCGTAAAATTCTTGGAAAGTTAACATTCAACTCTCACAATCTGGTACAAGCTCGCTCCACCATACCACCGGACACAAGTCTTGCCCTCATGTCACTTAGAGTCCAGTTCTCAGCGGGGGTCTGTGAAATCAGATCTATTTTCACATTAAACTAAGAGGTTATTTGCCTTTTTTCACTGTGCTGAATTTGCACTGATGGTACAAAAGCATCAGACTGGAGCCTCAGCAGGAATCAAGGTAGGGTAGCACTTTACAATCTTCATGTTCTTCACCCCTGCTTGCTTGCAGTAATTTCAGTTTCTCTCTCTTTTTTTTTTTTTTTTAGTAGGCAGCGAGGATTGAACCTGGGACCTCATACATGGGATGGGAAGCAGGCACTCAACCACTGAGCTATGCCCCCTCCCCTCCAGTTTCTCTTAAGAATTTCCTTGAGACCGTGGTAAAAGTTATTAGCCTGAATAAATCTTGATCCTCAAATACATATCTTTGTAATATTCTGTGTGATGGTCTGGGAAGTCGATGTAAAGCACTTCTCCTGCATACCAAAGCATGACGGTGGTCTCGAGGTAAGGTGTTCACCTTACCTCATAAACTGAGTGACTGCTTTCTCGTGGAACACCGTTTTCACTTGAAAGAGCGACTGACAGACAAGATATACTTATTCAGAGTTCGGTATTTGAATAGACCTTTTTTTTTTCTTCTTCTTTTATTTATTTATTTATTTATTTTAATTTTTTTTTATTTATTTATTTTTTGTTTTACTGGGAGGTCCGGGGGATCGAACCCAGGTCCCTCCATATGGGAGACGGACACTCAACCATTTGAGCCACCTCTGCCCCCCAAGACCTTTTCTTTTAAATGAGTGAAGTGAGTCAGTCACCTTAAGGAAAACAACAAACAGTACTTTTTGCCAATAATTAAGTTTGAGATTTCAAGCAAAAATGAAAATTTTAGAAATCTGCATATTCATTCACCATTCTGAGTTTGACATCTTCCTAATATAAAGAAGTTTTCAGTAAGATCAGTGATGATACTAACAAAAGTGCTGTTGTGATTTTGTATGATGAAATGTGTCAACATTTGAAATATCTGCCTAATTTAGTGAAACAAAATTTTGCAAATGACCATTGTATGATATTACAAAATCAGGCATGGTTAAAACATCCATTCAAAGGGACAGAGAGACCCAGGGATTGTAATGTAACAAAGTATGAAAAGTTCAAAGAATGGTTTCAAGTTCCAGATTGCAATTAGCCTTTAAGAAATTACCACTTGTCAACTTTGGGTATCGTGTGAAAGAATATCCACAATTATTAGAAATGGCTGTTAAAATACTCTTTTCTTTTCCAACTATATTTCTGTGAGGCCCCATTTTCTTCTTACTTTTCAACTAAAATAACATATCACAGCAGGCTGAATGCAGAAGCAGATATGAAAATCAGCTGTCTTCTATTAAGCCAACCACCAAACGGAATTGCAAAAATGTAAAAAAACAACTGCCACTCTTCTTACTAAATTTTTTTTTGGAAAATACTTATTTTTTATAAAAAGATTATTTTTGTTAACATATAATGTGTTTATTGTTATTTTACAATTAATTAATAGATATTAAGAATTTCCTATTTCAATTTTTAATACTGCAAATATCAACAGATAGAACTTACATAAACAAAAGCTTTTGGTGTCCTCAATCATTTTTAAGAATGTTCAGGGGTTCTGAAACCAAAAAGCTGAGAAGCACTGGTCTAACAGTATATATATATATATATATATATAGCCTTGAAGAATAAGAGTTTGATAACGACGTTGGGAAGAGGATTCCAAAACAGGGCATGAAAAGCCAAGATGGCACTTGAGTTACCATAAAAGGGTCAGCATGGCTGGATGTGAGATTGTGTGGGGCAGCAGGCCAACAAGGGGAAGAGAGAGACTGTGAAGCTGAAAAAGCAGGCAGGAACTTTGTTTGCGGGCAGGAGTTTATATTTACTCTGTGGGCATCCGGGAGCCACAGGCGGTCTTTAAGCAGGGTCATGATCTGGTCTGATCTGCAATTTAGCACGATCACTCTGACCCCTGGGGTCTGTAGTCAGATTCCTCCAGGGGCCAGAGACTGATGTCTCAAAGACCAAATCCAGGACTTTTGTTTTGCTGGCCCTGTGTTTTAAAGAGTTTGGAATTTGAGAGCTGGATTATCCCAGCTCCCACCCTTCTCTTTTGTCTTACTCTCCTCCTGATTCACACATTTATGCTACCTGCCTGCCCCTGTAACTGTGGAACTTGAGAACCTTGCAAGAGAGAGAGATGGTGATGCCCTTACCAGGGGGTGCACCTTCTTAGCTTGGGCAAAACTAGGGACTTAGAGCCTCTGTGAGGGTCCTATTTGGCCTGCAGGCCTTTGAAATGCATGTGATCTTTGGCAGAAATGGAAAGAAAACTTGTTAGTGAAAAGAGGCCATTATATACTTGATTTTTCCATAAACTAGTTCTTCTTATGGTAAGGGGTATCTCTTATCCTCTCAGGGGCATCCTTATGATAGGTTGGATTTTTTTTTTTTTTTTTTAAGGTACCAGGGACTGGGTATTGAACCTGGGACCTTGTATGTGGGAAGCTGGCGCTCAACCACTGAGCCACATCAGCTTCCCTGAGTTAGTTTTTTGTTTGTCTGTTTGTTTGTTTTGCTTGTTGTTGTTTTTTTAAAACAATTTATTGAAGTATATCATTCATACATGAACACACATAAACTATAAGTGTTCAGTAAACATTGTGAACTTACAAAACAAACATGCATTAAATCATGCAGGGCACCCACACATCACCCCCCCCACAAACACCCCACATTGTTGTGAAACATCTATTAACAAATCATGAAAGAGCATTGTCAAAATATTGCTACTAACTATAGTCCATATCTTCCTCCCCTATACATTTTTTTAAGGATTTATTTAGTTAGTTAGTTTTATCCATTTTACACCCCCCCCCCCAATTTTTGCTGTTTCTGTGTCCATTTACTGGGCAACTCTCTGTGTCTGTTTCCTGCCCTCTCTTCTCATCCTTCTCCTCCTGTCTTCACTGGGATTCGATCCTTGGAAACTCCGATGTGGGAGAGAGGCGTCCTACCGCCTGCGCCACCTTAGTTCCTCGTTTTTCGGTGCGTCTTGTCTTGGCTCTCCCTTGTGTCACTCTTCTGTTACGTCATCATCTTGCTGCGTGGCTCGCAGGGCCTGGAGGCTCACCCCGGGCCTGGCAGCACACCCACTCACGGGGCCTGGCGGCCCATGTGTGCTCTATACCCTTCTTTATTTTACCGGGAGTTCCCGGGGATTGAACCCAGGTCCCTCCATAAGGAAGATGGACACCCAACCACCCAAGCCATATCCATCCCCCGACTACATCTCTTAAGGTTGACCAAAGACACCCAAAGTTACAGTCTTTTCCCATACAGGATGGTCATATAACAAATCAGGCTTAGTTTATCACCAGCATTCTAAAAACCAGACTAGGGAGAAAAACTAGGTCTGGGGACACATGCATGGTTTCTAATATAGCGAATGTTTAGCCTACTCTGATTATCACAAAATCAGGACAGCGAGAATATTCACAGTTGTTGTTTGCTTTTGTTTTTTCAGGAGGCACCGGGAACTGAACCTGGGAGCTCCCATGTGGGAGGCCGGTGCTCAACCACTTAGAGCCACATCTACTCCCCTAGGTTGGGTTTTTTAAAAGGTGCATCTCTTATTTATTTCCCAAGGAAATTTTGACCAAAAAAAACAAACCAAAACAAAACAAAACACCCCACCTCTAATCCCCTTTTACATACACACATGCAGTTTTTATCATTTTTTTCATGGTATCTTTTGGTTATTGTCCACAAGCATACATAATTACTACATAGTTATCATCATACCAAAGAAATCATTTCATATTCCACCCTTATTTTTCATTAGGGCAGGGAGGAAAATGATGAAATTATTGAGTTCCTACTATGTGTCACAAACTGCTCTATGTTGTTACATACTTTATCTTCTTAATTCTTATAATTACCCAATAAGATAAGTGTTCTCTCCAATTCACAGAGTTTAAGTAACATAATAAGAGGTTAGACTAATACTACTTTGTTTTCTGGCCTGTCATTGCAAAATCAGGGTAAATTCATATTTGACTGATGCCAGCTTCATGTGGATTTACAAATGTGATCTTTGCATTCTATCTAGGTCAACGTCTTCAGAGTTCAGAAAGGTAATATGAGAGTTCTGGCCCTAGATAAAGTTGACCAGGGTCTTTTCAGAGTTTGTTGTCCAAATGCCAAAAGAATTGCTTTTCTCTCCCTTCAAAAACGCCATTGCCATGTCGGTGATCTCATTCCTATAGAAGTTCATCTTTAGGTAGCAGCAAAGCCAAAAGCCAGTGCTCGAGTACTTTTGCAGCTTAGCGAAAGAAAAATTTTCTGTCTTTAGAATGTGTGGGGGCTAAGGAGCAGGGCAGGTATCCAATTATACTTTTCTCAAATTCTAAAATTGTCTCCCTTTTCCTACCCCTGCCCCAAGCTTAGATTTCCCTGGAGAATTCATTTCACTGAAAAGTAAAAAAAATATATATTGGAAATAGGTGCTGGAGTACCCGGTACTGTATATACTTCTTGGCGGTTCATTTTGGTCTCTATGGAAGAGTAATTACAAATGAAAGTTATTGAGCTTTCATTTGACTTTTTTTGTTAAGAAGTCTTACAATACGATATTGGTTCTTAGAACACAAAACAAGACTTCAATGATTTTCATGTCTAATTGTTTCCTTGAAATAGGTGAAAATGTTTTAAACTTTTCAGTTCCCTTGGAGAAGAGCGGTACTAACTAGATTTCTAGAATTCTTACACACAAAAGCCTTTTCTGTTCCCTAAATACTTTTGCTGTTGGAAATAAATAACTCAGTTGACTAAGTCCTTCAGCAAATGTTCTAAATACCTAATTTGGGCCAACACCTTGTCCTGGGATTGGCCTGTTAACCTTTCACCCTTTATCCAGTCTGCCATGGGGAGTGATCCTCTTGGAATCCTCCCAGGCAAGATCCATCCACAACCTAGGATGCTTAAGTCTATTTAGCCTGGGGATTTGGGGAGGCAGCTTTTCCACACTACATTGTTCAGCACAGCCATTTGTTTTCTGTAGTTCTTCCCAATTAGCTGGCCAAGGCTTGGAAAACACATGTGATTTTAATGTCTCATAGACATTCCTCTATTCCAAGTGGAGGGAAACAAAATCAGGCTCCTGACATTTTATAAAATGTCATCATGCTTACATATTCAGGCATATTCCATAAAGAAATAGTGTCCCACATGTTACAACAAACATGAATAGTAACTGATATTTGTAATATTCCCTTTAGAGTTTATAAACTGTTTTCCATGTCTTATGGCCTTAGCTCCTCTCAAGAAACCTTGGGGTAGGGGGCAATTATCAAGCCTCATTTTATAGATGAGGAAACTGAAACCAAGGAAGGTCAAGGACTTTTCCAAAGTTGCTCAGTTAAGTAAACTGATTTATTATATTTTCCCATTTGTCTTTTCATTTGATTAATACACTTTTAATTTAAATACTTTGCTTTTCCACTTGATTAATTCCTTTTTTAACTTTTTATTTTGAAATACTTTCAAACTTATAGGACAATTACAAAAATAATACAATCCCCATACAAAGAACTCTGACATACCCCTACCTCCCCTCCCCCCCCCAGAATCCCACTTCCACCAATTTTAACATTTCAACATATTTGCCATATCATTCTATATCTGTCTGTCTATCTATGTATTTTCTGAACACTTGAGTGTAGGTTGTATACATCAGGCTCCTTGAACGCTTAATTCTGCCATGCATATTTCCTAAGAACAAAGATATTCACTTATCTAACCACCTTACGTGAAATTATCAAGTTTAAGAAATTTAACAATGATAAAAAGCTTACAATCTATATTCCATTTTGTTCATATGTCCCATCAATATCTCTTTGAATCTTTTCTCCTCCTTTGGTAGATTCCATCCAGGATCATGTATTGCATTTACTTGTTAGTCTCCTTAGGGTTGCTCTTTTTTTGTCCTGCATTGTGGGAACACATATTCATCATAAACTTTCCCATCTCAGCTACAACAAATAATACCATTCAATGAGATTAATCAAATTCACAATATTGTGCTACCTTCACCATTACTAAAACTTTTAGTACTTCCAATACTAAAACTTTTCTATCTCCCAAAACACAAACCCTACACCCATTATGCATTAACTCCCCATTCCTCCAACCCTAGGAACCGGTACTCTAATTTCTGTCTCTATGAGCCTGCATATTCTCTGATATTTCCTTTGTAGTTATAATGGGGCTTAAATTTAACATTCTAAATCTATAACAATCTTGTTTGCTTTTATCATTTTAACTTCAATAGTATACACAAACTATGTTCCTACACCCCTCTGTCCCCCTACCTTTATGTAGTTCTTGTCAAAAATTACATGTTTATACATTATGAGTCCATAACCACTGATTTGTTGTTACATTTCATGCATTTGCCTTTTAGATCCGGTAGGAAATAAAAAGGGGAATTACACACGAAAAATACAATAGTATTGGCATTTATATTTACCCATGTCATGGCCCTCACTGAGGATCTTTATTTCTTCATGGGGCTTTGATCTATTGCTTATTGTCCTTTCCTTTCCTGCAGAACCCTCTTTAGTATCTCTTGTAGAGTCAGTCTAGTGATGACAAACACCTTCAGCTTTTGTTTATCGGGAATGTCTTAATCACTCCCTCATTTTTGAACGAAAGTTTCACCAGATAAGAAATTCTTGATGGGCAATTGTTTTCTTTCAGAACTTTAAATATGTCTTCTCACTGCCTTTTTGCTTCCATGGTGTCCAATGAGAAAGTTGCGTTTAAGCTTATTGAAGCTCCCTCATACATGACACGTTGCTTCTCTTTTGCTGCTTTCAGAGTCTCTCTTTATCTTTGGCAATCTACAGTTTGATTATAATATGCCATGGTGTGGGTCTACTTGGGTTTATCCTCTTTGGATAACCCACAGGTTCCCAGGCTCTGCTCATTTTTCTTCACACCTTCTTCTGTCTGCTCCTTAGACTGAATGATTTTAGTTATCTTAACTTTAAGTTCACCAATTCTTTCTTATGCTAGCGCCAATCTGTTGCTCATCCCCTCTAGGGAATTTTTAGTTTCTGTTACTGAGGTCTTCAGCTCTATTTGGTTCCTTTTAATAATTTCCATCTCAGTATTGATATTCTCTTTGTGTTCATCCATGGTTTTCCTGATTTCATTTAGTCCTTTGTCCATGTTTTCCTTTAGCTCTTTGAGCATATTTAGGACCTTTTTAAAAAAGTCTTTTTCTGGCATAGCCAAGATAGGATCCTCCTCATTATGGTTTCTATTGCTTTAATCTGTTCCTTTGCCTGGGCCATCATTTCCTGTTTCTTTGCATGTTTTGTAATCTTTTGTTGAAATCTGAACATTTGTGATAGCCAGTGTTATCACAGAGCTTTCACTGAATGCTTGATGCTGACAAGAAAAAAAAAAAAAAGAAAAACAGAAACACCTTTTCCAGTCTTTGTAGACTGACTTGTGTGAGTGTTCTCCTTCAGGGCTCATCCATACAATGAGTTTAGAGAATAGCTCCAGGCCAAAGCACCTAGGTGCATATGCACCTAGTCTGTAGCCCAAGAAATTCTCCCATTTATGCAGATAGGAATGTCCTCTCTTCCCTAGGAAAGTTTCCTCATGGTTCTTAACACTGCACTGTATGTTCTACAGCCAGTAATCCCTTATCCCAGGCAGTGTTCTGTAGGACAGCTCTGTGAGCCACCTTCTACACATAGGGCAAGTTTTGAGAAAGTAAGTCCCTCAGGCTATAACCCAAGAGACTGGCCAGACATACATGCTCCCAGTATGTGCATGAGGGCTACTCTGCTCCCTCAAGAACCAGGACTAGGGATCCATACTGGGAGTGCAGGCAATTAGGGATGGGGGGTGGCAGCCAAGGTGCCATAGGACCCTATTACTTTTAAGTAGATTTTTCCTGTTACAGCAGTCCTTTAACTGTTTTTCTGGGCTTTGCAAAAGATATTTCTGCCAGTTCTTGCTGTTTGTTCCTCATTAATTTATTTTTACTAATAAATAACAACTAACCAAGAAAAGTAGTTGCTACTTACTAAGACTTACCACAAGTACACTGTTCTCCCAGTTTGGGATTGGCACAAGAATAGAAAAATTAAGGATTGGAGTCAAATAGAAAAATTTAAAACATTTAAAATAATTCTAGCATATTAAGAACAGTGTGACATTATTCAGCAAGAGCAGATGGTTCATTATATGAGTGATTCTGATGGTCTACTTGGAAGAAAATAAGACTTCAACTATATCTATATATCTATATATACTATGAACTTATCTAAACCAATTTAGTCATGCACAACTCTTAGGGTCTGATGCAGAGAGTAGCCATACAGAGTAGCCAGAAGCTGGAGGTCAACAGAATCCAGAAGAACCTCTGCCATGTGTATTTCTATGTGAGGAACCCCAAAGATTGCCAGCCAGCCAGCAGAAGATATAGACCCTGGGATGAAACAAGATTTCTAGCCTCTGAAACTGTGAAGTCAATAAATCCCTGTGTTTAAAACAACTTATTGTATGGTATTTGTTTTAACAGCCAGGGAACTAAAATAGGGTCTTACTGGTAAATAATGTTGACCTCCAAAAAGCTTTAGGTGGATGAAATTTACCTACTCTCCTCTAATCTCATTACCAGATTATAAGAAAGGTAAGTCTCAGACTCAATTCTGCTGCATATACAAACATTTATTAGAAAACAAGCATAATCAGGATACACCACCAGTTCTGGAAGCTCAATTAAGTCCTCTGTCCTTCTGGTTCCTCTACTCATCATGACAGATTTACTTGAGCCAGAGAAGACAATATTGCAAAGGCAAGATTCTATTCCCTTTAGGAGCTGCATCAGGCTATTGGAAATCCACCAAAACAAACTGGACACAGGACCCTTCAGGGGGGTCTCTGCTGTGTCAAGTCTCAGGCACCATCCCTAAGGATGCAGGCTACAGACCTTACCTGAATCTAACCCCTATTCATTCAAGGGAGTAGAGTGTCTCTACAGGATTTTAGATATGCCGTGTATATTAATACCACCAATTTCACCTAAAGCCCATTTTTAACATCTATTGAGCTAACAAGCTACTAATTTCACCTATGAAAACACATTTCTGATGTTCACTATATTAAACAGCAAACTGTTCTTGTTTTGGTAAATGATGAAGATTGACGAAGCAGTTGCAGTAGCCACTTTTGGATTAGAATAACTGACTGCTCTTGGAGTATGACATAAACCAACTAACACAAGCATCACATCACACTGATAGGTCCCTGCATTTTAAAAACAAATTAACTACATAATAACAGTGTGACAGGGAGGAGGAGAGGATTCTACACAAAAGCTACACATAGCTCCTATGGTAGATTGTATGTACCCCAGAAAGACGTGTTCTTAAATTTAATCCATTCCTGTGGATGTGGATCCATTGTAAGTAGGATCTGTTGATGAGGCTACTTCAGTTACGGTGTGACCCACTTCATTCAGGATAAGTCTTAATCCTCTTACTGGAATCCTTTATAAACGGAATGAATACAGAAAAAGAGAAAGCCACACAAGCAAGAAGCAGAAAGCAACAAAACCCAAAAGAGAAGGGAGAGACCAGCAGACGCCGTCATGTGCTTGGTCATATGGCAGAAGAGCCAAGGATCAGCGGCAGCCATTCTTCAGGAAGAACATACTACCTTGATGATGTTGACATTTTCTTGGCCTCAAACTCTAAGCTAATAAATTCCCATTGTTAAAACTAACCCATTTCATGGTATCTGCTTTAAGCAACCTAGGAAACTAAAATAGCACCCTAAACATTTTCTAGTATGACACTCATAGCACTTCCTACTGGTCTGTTTTTCCTGTTAAACTATACATTTTATGAGGGCAGAAACTTTGCCTTATTCAATACTGCGTCACCTAAACAGTGCCTAGCAATAGTACGCACTTGGCAAATATTTGCTGAATTCATGAATTCATGAATGTTGTCATATAGATAGCATGTAATTTTTCATGAGACTTTTGTCTTCACAATGGTTATGAAAACAGGCTCAATAAAATTTATAAAATTTTCTTGCCCAACCTGTTTCTTGAGGGACTGTATGGGTCACCAACAAAATTTTCAGTACTAACATCTGCAGTTCACAAGGAGGAAGTGAAAAATCCACCCCCCCATAATAAACTGGCAGGCATCATGGACTAATAGAAATTATATTACTCCATACCCTACATTTTTAATTCCTGGACTCATCATTTATTAACTGTGAAAGTTTGCAAAAGACATTTAATCATGTCTCGGTTTCACCATCTATAAAATAGAATTAAAATTGCTACTTGTAAGGTTTATGTAGGGATCAAATGAAATAGTATATGAGAAACACTCTTTTAACTATAAAGCAAGATGTGCATATTTTTTTATTATGAGAGTAAAATGAAGTCTCCCATTTCCTCTGGAGCATTCAGATTTATCCATTGTAAAGGCCTGAATGTACCACATCCAATCCTTTGGAGACTCCAGAAGGGAGAATCATAGAATTATAAAATATTAGAGTCGAAGGGATCACAAAGTTCAAGTCCACCCTCCCCATTTGTACCCAGGAAAACTGAATTCCAAAGAAATTTTCTGATTCTCCTGAGGCTACAAGGCAAGTCGGTTGAATGAGCTCATTACATCTGGAAGTTCATCCTATTATCTTTTTACCAAGTTACTCTTTTGTGCCTCAAAAAGGAACTGGTTTCAGGCAGAATCTGCCTTGACGTAACAGAAATATTCTTAATCCTAAACACAACACAAAGACTTCTTTGAGATTTAGGGAATTTACTCCTGTGTTGAGAAGTGAATTCAATTATTACACCGACAAATGCAAATTTGCAAATTTCTCTGAAAAAATGTGTCTTCTGTTGGACCATTTCATAAATGAATCTTTTTGCACAGTCTGCTTGAATTGTGAAATGTTCAACATCCTGGAAACACAGTGAAACAAATAGTAACAACAATGAAAAAAAAAACACACCCTCAAGTCTGACATGTTAAAAAGAAAGGCTGTGAACCACAAGTACTGCTTTCCCATTGATTTTGTGTTTGGGTGAATTATTTTGGGGGGAGGGCTTGGTGCTTTATTTTTAGTATAGTGACAATAACAAGCCCTTACATTTGTGTAGGCCTTCAGAGATTTCAAAGCCGTGTCACGCACATTCCCACTTTGATCCTCACAACAGCCCTGTGATAGAGGCATGCGATTTTCTAAGAAAATCAACTCATGTTTTTCAACTGATCTCCTCTTTTGTTTCAGGCATATTGCATCTCAAGGAACTATAAGACTCAAGTGTGAAGAGTCAGAATAATTCAGAAAGATAAACATAATGGTTGAGTTTTTTCAAAGGAGGTATGTGTGTAATTATGTGAATGATAAAGAAATAACAAGAAAATACAGCAGTGGGTTGGTGGCAAATAAGAATTCAAGTAGACTAGAAGAAGAATAAAATGACAGAAACTGTATTTATCATTTTTAAATTTCCAATTATATGCTCCTCTTCATTTAAGTCTAACGCCCTATTTTAGCTTCAATTTTTGGGAATTTGTAAAGTTTGTTGTGGTGGTAGAAGTTATGGTTGGATCACTTCTTCAGTAATCAAAACACCAGCTGTGTGATAGCAAATTTGAAACAATGTAGTGTAGTAGGGGAAGCACATACTCTGGAATTAGACAAGATGAGTTCAAATACCAGTTTCAGGGGAGCAGATGTGGCTCAAGCAGTTGAGCACCTGCTTCCCACATGAGAGGTCCCAGGTTTGGTCCCCACGTGCCTCCTAAAAACAAAACAAAACAAAAAAACAACAAGCAAACAAATGAAAAAACCTACTCAGGGAAGCCAATGTGGCTCAGTCTGGGGTTCAATCCCAGGCCCTGGTACCACAAAAAAAATCTTAAAAAAAAAAAAAAAAAATACCATTTCCAACACTTACTAGTTGTGTGTTACTAGTTGTGTATGTTAGGTGAGTCACTGAACCTCTCTGCTTAGTTTACTTTATGAGTACCTACCTCATAGAGTTATTATAGAAATTGAATTGGTTAATACATATAAAGCACTTAAAACAGTGTCTGACACCAAGTAAGCACTGATATGTTTGCTATTATTATTATTATCATTATTATTGTTTCTGAATCTGTGCCACCAACCTCAATTTTAACTAGGTGTTAAAATTCTAGTACGTGTCTTACAATGTACAAGGCTTCACAGTTTGGGATCAATATTTTCTGACCTTTTCAGGCAGTAAGCTGCTGTAAAGTATTTTGCAACTGGTTGTGGAATTTCTTACACATTAATTAAGAATCCTGACTGTAGAACCAAACTACCTACCTAAAATCTGTCCTGTATGTCTTATAACTGATCTTCAGCAAGATCTTCAATTTCCCTGGAGCTTGGTGGGATAATGGTATCTACCTCATTAGTTGTCCTGAAACTTAAATCAGATAATGTTTGCAGAGTGCTTACCCAAATGGCTGCCATATGGTTATGGAGTTACTACTAACCAGTGGTGGTAGTAGAAGTACAGTTGTACTCGGAAACTAAACTTTCATTTAAAAAAAGTAATCAAAATGATACATATATACTAAGAATATAACTAAAGTATAATGAGGGCTTACTACCTGTGCTAAGTCTTATGTTAACCCCTATATGTGCACTATCTCATTTAATTCTCACAACAGTGCTATGAGATAATATGATTTTTAACCTTATTTTATAGATTGTTTAAAGTGATGCTCAAAGAATTTAAGTGGTATGGTAGATTGAATCATGTCCCCCACAAAGCTTTGTTTAAGTCCTAATCCCTGTCCTGTTGATGTGAACTCATCTGTAAATAGGATCTTCAAAGATTCTATTTGGTATTACAAATAGACAATAATTACAATAATGACAATAGACAATAATAATTACAAATAGACAATAATTACAATAATGGTAGAAATTGGGAAAAAAAAAAAGGATGAGGCCAAAATGAATCAGGGTGGGTCTTAATCAAATAAAGCTGAAGACCTTAGAAGCACAGAAAATTCAGACACAGTATCAGTAGAAACCAGAGGAGGAGATGCAAGGAGACAAATTGCAGAGATAGATCCACAAGCCAAGGAATGCCAAGGATCGCCAGCAAGCCACCACCAGAATTCAGCAGACTTTGGAGGAAGCAAGGCTTTGATGATACCCTGATTTTTTACTTCTAGCCTCCAAACTGTGAGCCAGTAAATTCTCGCTCTTTAAGCCAAAAAAAGAGAGATCCTATTTGGATGAGGCCAAACTGAATCAGGGTAGGTCTTCATCAAAGATGGATGGAGTTCTTATAAGGAGAGGAAATCTAGACAGACACAGAGGGCTGTGCAGGAGGAGTAGGAGCAGGAGCAGCTGGAAGGAGACAGACCGCCCTGTGATGGAAGCCACCACCAGAACACTACAGACTTCAGAGAAAGCATGGCCTGCTGGACTTCTAGCCTCCCAAAATGTGAGACAATAAATTCCTCTTGTTTAAGCCAACCAGCCTGTGGTACTTATTATAGCAGCCCTGCAAACTAAACCAAGTGGCTTGCTAGGGGTTACACAGCTAGTCAATATAAGGAGCATAACTTGGTCCCTCATCTCCCAGAGTCCACTCTTAACCATTCTACTAAACTGACTCTTACCATACTATTTAACCTCTCATTTAAACTTACAGAGAATACTCACCATTTTTTCTAGCTATTTTGAGTGTTAAAATTAGAAAATATTTTATAAATAATTTAGAAATATTTGAGAGCACAAAGAATCCATGCACTGGCATTGTTTTATACTGTTTTGGCCAAGCACAGTTTTGAATTTATAAGCAATCACCACTATCCATATATTTTCTCTTTTCAAAAAGAACACCCTATAGAATCAACTTTTAAATAATTTTTTCTTTTATTTGATGGCTTTCCCTAATTATAAATCTAGAACATCCTCGGTATAGAAAATCAGAAAGTGCAGGAAGGTAGAAGGAAGAAAAATATTCACACGTAATCATGTGCGTTATCATTTTTTAAAAAAATGAAAATATCATTATTATTTGTAATGATTATAAAAATAAAACAGAATAAACAATACCATGTGTTTCAGTTGAGAACCCAGAAAGGCCAGCCCTAGGAATGGGGTCTACACTAAAGGAGTAAAGGCTATGGCCAGAAAATAAGGACAAAACTGAAATAGAACCACTCTCATAAAGCGTCCCAGGAAAGGCTTCAATAGGATAGAGGTGGTTATTTGGTAATTTAACTGCCTGCCATTATAAACTTCAATATGTTTGGAGAATAATTACACTATCCAAAGCACAGCAATACCTTATCCAGGATATGCAACATACATTTAAAAACTACTAAACAGACAAAGATGTAGGAGAGCTGACCAATAATCAACAGATAATTTCAGTCAATAGAAACAGAGGGAAAGATAATCCAGCTATTTGAGGGAGAAGATAAAGATTTCAAAATAACTATGATTAATACTTTTAAGGAAAATAAAGGAAATATAGACTAAATGGATGAAAAGATGGAGTATTGCAATAGAGAATTTGAAACTATATAAAAAATCAAATGTACCTTCTAGGCCTGCAAAATAAAGTCTCTGAAATTAAGAATTCAGTGAATGTGTTTAGGGGGCAGATGTAGCTCAAATGGTTGGGCGTCCGTCTCCCATATGGAGGGACCTGAGTTCGATCCCCGGGACCTCCTGGTATAAAAAATATATATATATATATATATATA